>PISX010002583.1:82122-156909 GCA_004024625.1 Mellivora capensis | reverse complement strand
GGGGGGGGGGCCGCAAGTCCCTGGGGAGGATTTGTAGTCATAGAGAGGTATGATTCTTGATGGTGTTGACTGGCCTCTGTGTTGACCATTTCCTGGAAGTTAGCTGCTTCCTCCTTGTGCCATCTGACCTGGGTCTCAGGTCTGTAGAACTGCTGGTCCTCTGGTCCTCTTCTGGTCGGCCAGGTCTCTCCAGGTCTTTGTAGCCCTGCCGGGTGATGCAGGCCTGGCCCCAGAACAGCCATGTGTCTTTGCCCAGTCTGGCTGTTGATGAGCACTTTTTCTGGGTCCTGAATGACCTCTATCCCTTTATCCCGCCACCTGTGACTTTATGAGAATCAGCAAGGATCTCCTTCTAATTTAGCACCAGTTCAAAGGTCTCAGGGCCTGACCCCTTAGGAAGCTGGCCTCAGGAGAGGTTTTCTGCTTGTGGAGGTAGAAAGGCAGAACCCGTTGAGCAGCTCCGGGACCCCACAGGATGATTCTTCATCCCCACAGCACCGGGGGCTTGCCCGGCCGGACGACGATGGTGCCTCTGGGCCAGGTGGGGAGAGCCCAGAAGAGCAGACAGACCCAGGCGAGCGTTACTGACCTGCCAGGCAGCCCTTCGGGTGCCACAGGGAAAATTGCAGCCGAGACACAGAGCTTTGCGGGCTCCAGCGAGACCTTGCTGCCTTCAGGGCCTGGCCTGGGGGCTGGTATGCATGGGAGAGGGCCTGCGTGGGGAGGCCATGAGGATGTCCCTGGCTGTGGGAGGTTGCACTATCTGCTAGAGCACACGGGGGCATGCACGTGGCTTTTGATCTTCTTCCCTCAGTTGAGTGTTGTTTGGCTTTTAAGAATCTTGATTAAGAAAAAAAGGTATTCTGGGGTCCATGCTTTTCTTTTTTCTCTCTTTCTTTCTTTTTTTTAAAGATTTTATTTATTTATTTGACAGAGACATCACAAGTAGGCAGAGAGGCAGGCAGAGGGAGGGGGAAGAAGGCTCCCCGCTGAGCAGAGAGCCCGATGAGGGGCTTGATCCCAGGACCCTGAGATCATGACCTGAGTCGAAGGCCGAGGCCCAACCCACCCAGGCACCCCTGCTTTTCTTTTTCATTGCCAAAAGATAAGTGTTGGGGAAAGATAGAAGGGGTTGCCGAGATGAGACCATCACGTTAGCTTTGACTTGGTGTTGCTGTGCACTCGGTGTCTGTGTCCACGGTATTCATACTGGTTTTTCTTGTCACTTTCAGCGTTCTGCTGGGGCACTGAGCAACAGTGGTCATTTGTTCCCTTTTGAGAGCGATGGTAAGTGTTCCAAAGCCCAGACCCGTCTTCCAGGGCTGCTGTGGCCACGGGCGGGGGTGCGCAGAGGGCGCAAGACGTGGAGCTGGGGTGTGATGCTGACTTCCGCAGCAAAAGCCCACAGATGGTGTGTCTCCTGTTGCTGCCCGGGGAAGGTTACCAGCAGCAGGCCTCCCCCTGCTGGGCTGTAGGTCAGGGCGTGGCTGGGTCTCTCCCTCTGCCAGGCCAGGCCCTCCTGGAGAGGCCCGCCCTCTGGGACTCTGTGGCCACTGAAGGGAGAACAGGGCGGGATCGGGTACACCTCGGGGGGCGTGTGCATCTCCCATGTGGCTCATGCTGGGCCATCAGTGTGCATTGGGGCTCAGCCCCCTGCCAGTGCATGCACCCCCCGACCATCTAAAATCCACCCCGTGTGACTGTGTAAGTGAGTGTGTGCAGAGCCTGTTGCCCTCTGCTCTCACTAATCTCGGCTCTGGGTTGCGGGCTGTGGTGAAGCCTTTTAGCTGGGCTCAGACTTGAGTGCCTGTCCTCCCTCGGCTGGCCCTGCTCACCATGGGTGCTGGGTGGCACTCAGAGGCCACCAGCAAGGGCGCTGTATTACGTGGCTCTCCAGACTACTGAAGTGAAGGTTATTTACCAAATTCTTTTGTGATCTAGTAGAGGTAGGAGTGTGAGCCCAGCACCAGGCCCTTGGCTCCATGTCCTCAGTGGGAGTCCATCCTGCACACGGGGCCAGTCCTCAACAGGGATTCCCAGGGGTCTGACCCTGCCTCTTTGCTGCCTAGAGTCACCCCAGGGCCTTGGCCCTGCCTTTCCCTACAGGGGTCCTGGCCTGCTCTCTTGGGCCCCACTGCCTCCATGCCCAGGTCGCTAGCTGGTAGTGACTGCGAGTAGCCGCAGTGGTGGGGGCTGCCGAACTGACTGTTGGCCAGGTCAGTGGGAGTCAGGGTGTCGTGGTGCACCTTGCCTCCTCATGAGGAGTCCCAGGAAACCACTCACCTGACTCTTCCCTCAGTGGGGCTCAGGGAGATGCAAAGCTTGCTACGGCCGCCCTGGTGGGTGCATCTGGGCTCTGGTCCCTCGGGGTGTGTGAAGGAGAGTCTGAAGAAGGGCTGGGGTGGGTGGGCTCCTCCTGGGGCATTGGGGGCTGGTGGGCAGAGGTAACCCCTGTGCTCGCATGGTGGTTGCTCACTTGTGGGTCTGCCAGGTCTGGAGCAATGACCCCGGACACTTGCATCTTGTGGGAGGCTAGTAGCTGTGGGACGTGAGCATGTGGAGGCTAGGGGTGGGAGGTCTCTGGCCCTGTGCGTGGTCCCTGCTGCCGTGTGCCATGGCCATGCCTTGAGGTCCCGGAAGCTGAGAGCTGCCTCCTGGAGAGGAGGGGAGGGGCCCCAGCTGCCAGGAAGCAGCGGCCTGGCGGGTCTTGCAGGTGAGGTCGCACACTGGAGGAAGATGTGGCCACAGACAGGGAAGGTGATGCCAGGCGAGTCTTTCCATGAAACAAAAGGAGAAAAGCTTGCTCTGGTCATTTTCAGGGAATGACTAGCTGGCCTCGTTGACAGGTGACTTCTTTGGAAAAGTGAGGCCGGCTCCCGGGCTGAGCGGCCCTGGGGAATGCAGGTGGGTCTGGGCCCGAGATGCCATGTCCCCCAGCGTCCACATGGCATGAGGCTTCGTGTCTGGCCGCGTCCCCAGCTGGGCCGGGGCCTCAGGGCCTGGCATAGACCGTGCCTTGTCCCTTGCTCACCCATCTCTTCTCTTTTGTGTTTCCTCAGAAGACAGGTGCCCCTGGAAGGTCTTAGGTGGCAGACAGCCCGTCGGGAGTCAGACGGTCACGGACACACGGTGCCCCGACGCAGGCCTGGGGGCTGTGAGCGCCACAGACCTCAGGGAGCGCGCAGGGCCCCCTTTGGCCCCACCAACCAAGCGCCACTGCCGCTCGCTGTCAGAGCCGGATGGGCTGGCCTGCTGCCGCTCCCCCTGGCGCCCCGGAGGCTCCAAGGTTTGGACGCCGGTGTCCAAGAGGCGGTGCCACAGTGGCGGGAGCGCCACGCCGCAGGAAAGCCTGGGGCCCGGCCCCACCTCTCCCCCCGCACCCCAGCCGCCCTGGGCCAGCAGTGGCCGCACAGACGGCTGTGAGGGTGGCCTGTGCCCCCCCTGGCGGCGCCGCCTGTCCCTGTCCCAGGAGCATCTGGCGGGAGCGGGCACAGCCCTGCCGTCCGCCAGCAGCAGCCGCTCGTCTACACCTGAGCTGGGCCGGCGTCTGGGCCTGCTCCGGTGTCGCTCACAGCCCTGTGTGCTCGTCGGGAGGAGATGGCGGCGCCGGCGAGAGGAGCGTGCTCGCTGGCCGCGCCCATCCTTGGACTTTCTGAAAATGACCCGGGTGAGGCTCGTCTTGTTTCCTGTGTGCTTGGCCGGTGGCACCAGTCTGGTAGTCTCTGCCCCTCAGCGGGAGCCCGGCGACCTGGGCACGCGCTCTGGGCCTGGCAGGGCCTGAGGCTGCTGTGTCCCCTGCACCAGCTCCTGTGGCTATGCCGCCTCCCTGCCTGGGTGGGGTGCTCGCCCTGTGTGCATGTGTGTGCTTGTGCATGTGTGTGTACGTGTGTGTGCGCGCACACGCGCGCATGTGCTTGTGCATTTGTGTGTACGTGTGTGTGTGCGCGCGCGTGTGTGCTTGTGCCTGTAGACGTGTCAGGGTCCTGGCCCCACGTGTCTCCATGGCTCTCGGGGCCCCTACCCTCCCTAGAGCGGGATGGCCATGACCATCTTTCGGTGTGGGGAGCCGCGGAGCAGAGTGGTGAGCTGGGGGGCGGGACGGGGCAGACCTGAGTGGGGTTCAGCAGGCAGGGGCACAGGGTGGCTAGAAGCAGGAGGGCAGGGTACAGAGTCGGGTGGGGAGCTGAACCCGGCAGCCCCAAGGAAACAAAACCCGGGAGATGTGAAGCCTGCTTGTCTGTCTTTTTTAGAGAGCCAACAAGAGAGCAAGAGCACGTGAGGGGTATGCAGGCGGGTATGGGGGGGCAGAGGGAAAAGAAGAGAGAATCTCCAGCAGATGCCCCTGCTGAGCTCAGAGCCTGACTCAGGGCTCGATCTCACACCCCGAGATCCTGACCTGAGCCAAAACCGAGAATCAGATGCTCAACCGACTGAGCCCCCCAGGTGCCCTGCTTGTCTTTCTAAAATATTTTCTGTCATTGTTGGTAGATTGCTGGGTGTCCCCTGCCCCCGCATCCTTGAGGTCCTCTGTGCTGGCCCCCGGATTGGAGAGCCCCTCTGCCCAAGTCCCCAGCCTCACCGGCCTGTTGCCTTGCTTCACCTGTGTGGCAGCCCTCATGGAGCCCACGCGGCTTCATGCTCAGCGGGGTGGCTCTGCTCTGTCCCCCATTCGCTCTTGCTCCGTGGGGCTGTGTCCCTCGCCGGCTCAACGCGCCAGATGAGCCACTTCCCAGCCATCACATGTGGTTTACTGGGGGCTCACCGGGACACCATCCGGGCCTGGGGTGTGTGTGGAGGTGAGTGGACCCGCACATGCCATGTCTCTGGGGCAGTCTGTTGGGGCAGTCTGCCGGGGCTTCCTGAATTGATGCGTTTCTGGGAAGTGGCATTGCATTTAAGGTGTCGGTTTGGGGCATAAAGTTGCTCATTGTATCTTTTAGGGCTTTTAAAGTCTTTGGTGCGTTGGTAGCTGTCTCTTTTATTTCTGATGTTTTGAATAATCAAACGTAAATAGATAGAGGCGTCGTGAACCGTTGTGGTAGCTGATGGATACGTCCAATGGTGACCGGAGGGATGGAGGCCAGCACTGAGCCCAGCCCTCGGTCCTGCTGCAGCCCTGTCCCTCCCCAGCTCCCGGCCGCCCCTGGTTATGGCCTCTCAGTGTGCTGTTCATGGTCAGGGCACACTGTCAGCCCATGTTTCCACTTACACCGCCGCTGGTGCCGGGCATGCAGCCTCCGCCCACAGGTCTCTGGTCTACAGATGCTGGCGGGGGTCTGACATTTGGTGCCCCTCTGACACTGGCTGCCGTGAGTGTAGACCTTGCAGCCTGAGGGCTCAGCCTCACAAGAGCACCCCTGCTTCAGATGCCTCCTGTACCTCCCACCCACCGTCTACAAATCAGGGTTCCCACAACCTCCTGCTCAGGCTCGCAGAACTGCAGGAAGCACTCTGTACTTACTCATGACCGATTTATCATGAAGAACACAATTCAGGATCATCCAGACCAAAGAGACACACGGGGTGAGGTGAGGGGCAGGGGGCGCAGAGCTCCCACCCGCCCAGCTCCCAGACGTGCTCCCCAACCCAGGAGCCCTCCCGCTCCCCCACACCCCCTGTGTGAGGGTGTTTTATGGAGGCTCCACTGCCCAGATGCGACTTTTGAGATCGCTGGCCACTGAGATGGACCACCTCTCTATCCCCTTTCTGTCCCTGGGGGTGGGGGTGGGGGACTTGAAGTCCAACCCACTAAGCCTGGTATGGTCATTCAGTCTGCTGCCCCATCCCAAAACTGGCTAGGAGTCCCCAGGGGTTATGTTAGTATAAACCCGGGTGTAGTTGAATGGGGCTCATTATGAATCACAAAAGACATCGCTCACCCCATCACTCAGGAAGTTCCAAGGGTTTAGGTGGTAGGAACCAGGAATGGCCAAAGGCTAAACCCATATCTCTTGCTGTGTCAGCAGAAATCTGGGAAGGTCAGTTGTCTTAACCAGACAAAGAGGTGGAAGCACCAGCTGAGCTGTTAAGGGCTAAGTGGCCAGGTTTGGTGACATGTTTTGGGCGAGACCTGTGGGTTTCTCTTGGGTGCAGTGTTCACCTAGATGTCTCCTACAAGTGGGATGAACACTCCTTTGTGGTCAATGTATAACGGAAGGGAGCAGGAAACTTAAAAACAGTTTTGGAAGTGTGGATGTGACCCTTGAGCACTGGAGGATAGGAAGTGTGTAGGTGGCTGGGGGTGGGCTGCTGGGGGCATGCGTGGGAGGTGGATAGGGGCATACAGGCTCTGGGGGTAGCTGGGGGCATGTGTGGGGGCAGGTGGGGACCGCGAGGCTCTGGGGGTGCAAGTGGGGGGGGCGGCGGCTGCTGGGCTCTGGGGGCGTGCATGGGAGGTGGGCATAGGCCGCTGCCCTCTGGCTGCTGCTGGGGGTGCAGAGGCCCCAAGCGTTGCCGGGGGCCACATGTGTGCCCTGACATCTTGTGCACCCTGATGTGCTTTGCTGCTGGGGGCAGGGGGTCCCCTCTCAGAAGCATGTTGCTGGTTGTGGGAAGTGGGCACATCCTGTCAGGTTTGTGGCTGGAGACCCTGAATGTTCCCTTTTCTTGGGGTTTTGCATGTACACAAGGCTTTTCAGAACGGGCCTGGGCAAAGCTCCGTGGGGGAGACTGAAGCAGGACATGGCAGGCTTTGGCCCCCGGATGGGGCCTGCCTTTGGACGCGTCTGTTGTCCACGTGAAGGTGTGGCTGTGAGCAGGGACAGGAGCTTCTCGGTGGCTCTCGCATCCTTCCTGTGTGTGCGTGCCATGGCCTGATGCTCCTGACATCAGCAGGCCACTTTTGTGTCTTGACTTGAAGCCGGGGGTGGGGGGGGAGGGATGGGGAGGGTAAGAACGTGGGGCCCTTGACTGCAGGCCTGGACATGGTGCACTGGATGGCTGAGCAGACCACTGCCCTGCTCCCTACAGTGGCCACATGGCGGGGTCACCCAGCAGCCCCTGAGGCTTGGCTCCAGGCCGCCCTCCTCTGGGCCCAGGAGGGCCTGAGGCTTGGCTTTGGTCAGCGAGGAGGGGACACTGGCTAATCCTTGTACTGGGTAAGCGACCGTTTCCACAGGAAAACGTAGAATGTTTTTAATTTTTACTGGGGAAGTTAGGTTTCAAAGTTGAAATTAAAACATCATTATAGAAAATGTGCAGATAGTCATGGTTCCAGCTGAGTATAGGAACGGCTGCTGTTTGTTTTGTTTGTTTTGTTTTTGCCTTTGTTTTTATGAAATTGTGTGTTTTCAGGGTTTTCAGAAGCCTTTTTGATGTGCAGGACATTCTGAGCCATCTATGGCGTGATCGCAGAGCCGCTCCAGCCTGTGACTTGGACATGTGTATCCCTGCCTCTGGGTCAGCGTGACCTCCATGGCAGACTCAGCCCCCAAGTAGGGCGGGTGTAGTCAGGGTGGGGCAGACGGGGACATGCACACACTTCCGCTGCCTGGAGCCATGTGCCAGTCTGTGGCACGTGGCATGTGTGGCATGTGCCGTAGCTTATTGGTCACCTGTGGCTTTCTATCACTTTGTCATCTATGATGTTGGCTCCTGTCTTTATTTTTGTTACACCTAGTGCTTTAAGGGTTTTGGCAGGGACTCTAGCTGTGACTTTGTGAGGATCCCCTCATGAGGACAAGGGAACCAACTCACGGCCTGAGTGGACAGCTGGGTGGTGACTTGTGGCATCTCGTCCTAAAGTCCCTGCATAGGTGGTTGAACGAGACAGTTGTGAAAGAGAACACGGCCGGCAAGCAGTGGGTGGCTTGGGGTTGGACACGCAGGGGGTGTTCACGAACTTTCCACGCCCGCCTAGACAAGGGTGGGCAGAGGCCTGAGCCCCTGCAGGGTGGAGGAGGGAGACCCCGTCCTCCGGATCAGGCAGTGTAGGGGTGGCCGGTAGGGGGCTGCCCGGGGACATGTGGGTGAGTGGGTCCTACAGGCAGAGGGACCCCTGGTTCTTCAGGCTGTTGTGGTTATTGGAGACCTGGAACTTACTGAACAGACTGTGGCATCCACAGCCCGAGAGTCAGGGACTCAGCTTGCCATCCTGTGGCTGGGGTCACATCTTGTCTGTTCCAGCAGGCTTGCTGCGGCACTCCCTGGGGGCTTGCAGCAGAAGGGGCGCTGGAGAACGTGTGGGTCTGCAGCTGTCACCACTCTCCACAAGGCACAGCCAGCGAGGTGTGTCAGGGTGGGGGGGTGGCTTCCTCTGCCACTTACTGGCATTTGGGGTGGGCAGGCTGGGCTGTGTCGGGATGCCCCCAGTGTGGGGCTTGTCCTCCGTCTCCTTAGGGGCTGTTCCTGCCGCATGTGCAAGTCTCAGTCTGAAAACTTGATCCTTTCATTTACACGTTAGCATTGGGGTGTCACATCTGCTGTCCTTTAACTTTTCTCCTTTCCTTGCTCCGTTAGCAGGTTATTTTGTTACTTACATTTAGGTGGGAGGTGAGGTTATGAGCACTGCATGGCTCTGTGGGCAGAAGGACATTGTTACCCTTGTGGTGATAGCAGTCCAGGGTCACACTCTGGTCCCCACTTCACAGTGCTGGGGTCAGAGGTGGGTGCCGGGGTTAGGTGTCAGGTGTGGGTACTGGAGTTAGGTGTGGGCACTGGGGTCAGGGGTCGGTCATGTGTCAGGTGTGGGCTGTGGGCTCAAGGGTCAGATGTCGAAGGTAGGGTCAGGTGTGGGCACCAGGGTCCAGAGCAGACGCTAGGGTCAGGCACGGGCGCCAGGTCAGGGACAGTGTGGGACACACAGGCCCGATGGGAGTGTGCAGCTCCTGGGCATGAGGTGGGGGGAGGGTTGTGGGAGTGGGTGCCCATCAGGTCACTGCAGGCTTCTCCTGTGGGGTCAGCACAGATCTTTGAGTGGTGACGGGAGCGTCCCCAGAGGCCCCAGGCAGCCCAGCTCGTGCTCTGTGGGTGGTGTGTGTGGGAGGTGTCCGGGTGTGTGTGTCGTCCAGTTCCGCACTGGCCTTCTCCACACATGTGGGCACCTTTCCTTGCCGTGGTGTTATTTGGGGGAGCAGCTTCTTGAGTGGAGCCTGCCATTGGGGGAGGTTTGGGTGACTGTGTGAATCCAAAAGTATTTCTGTCCTGCTCTCCGTGGAGCGGTTCCTTTGGGCTCAGGGGGCACTGCTGGCTGCCTTCTGAGCCAGCATTGCTGCAAGGCAGGTGGCGCGGCTCGGACTTCCTCTCTGCCCTGTGCACTCTGGGGCTTCTGGGCGACAGACCTGGTGTGTCTGTTTTGTGGACGGTGGTGTGTGCGGGGCTGCATCAGGTAGTTTCCTGGATTGTGGGGTGGGGGATTGGGTCGGTGTGTGCATTCACCGGCCCTCCCTCCCTTGGTGCCCGCAGCCTCCAGGACCGCAGCTGTCCAGACATCGGGACTCCTGCAGGCCAGGGATTCCCTGCTTGTCCCGCTTCAGGGCTGGAGCCCTGTCTCCAGGGATGCTGGCAGTGGACTTGGGTTTGGGGCTGTTTCTCACCCCTGTACTGCCTGCTCCTCCAGACTGCCCTCCCTGGTTCCAGCCTCACTTGTCTTCCCTGTTAGAGGCCACAGATGTTCTGTGACACTTCATGTCAGTTGGATTTTGGACCAGAGGGTCTGTCTTGTGGGTGTGGCCCTCTGGCCTGAGGTTTTATGGGGTGACCTGAGTCTCCCACATGCTGAGAGTGCCCATGTCCCCATCTCTCTGAGTGTGCTGTGGGGTCAGGTTCCATGGAGAATACACCCGGTCCCCACCAGGGCAGGCTGGGAGCTGATGGGACCGGGCTCTGTGCTCAGGGTGCAGATGTCCGCTAGGCATCTGTTTGCCCATATTGTCCCTCCCCCAGGCTGAGACCCACCAGTCCTTGGTGTCCTGGACCGCCCCTACCCCTGTGCTGGCCCGGAAGTGGGGGCAGGGTCGAGGGATCCTTTTACTTCCCAGCCAGCTTCCTCATTCCAGCTCTCTCACCCGACACACTCAGACACACTCAGCACCCCTGCAGACATGTGCACCTGCTGGTGTACACCCCATGTGTGATGTGGACCTTCAAAGCCCTGCAGGCCTCTGTGGCTTGAGCCAGGCCAGCCTCCTCCCTCAGCTGACCGAGGACGGCACTCAGGTTTGCCATGTGGGTCCACGTGGGGCTTCTTGTTGCTGGGCGTCTGTATCTCTCTCCACAGCCGGAGCCCTGGTTGGACCAGTGCTTGTGGGTGCTAGACTTCAGGCACCTGCAGGCAGCTGGGCCCCCCCAACCGGGGCTCCTCCTCGGCCCTGGCCTTCAGGATGGCTGGGGCCCTGTGGGCCCCATGGGCACGGTCTGGTCTGGCTGAGCAGAGGCGTGAGGAGCTCCCACCTATGGCTGAGGTTGTACCGTCCAGGAGTGCAGGTCCGCATGCCGTGCTTTGGAGACGGCTTGATGCCTCAGTGGGTGCCCATGGGGCTGGCTATGTCCCGGAAAGTCCTTGAAGGGAACTTGGAATGGCTCACGGGCGCCTCTTTGTTTTCTCTTCAGAGTCTCAGCTGCTTAGCAGGCGCTGGGACACCGGCTTGGGGTGATGGAGGCACTGGGCGCCGTCTCGTACCCCCAGGAGGTCAGGGCCTGGCTCTGGGTCTGCGGCATCCCCACAGATGGCACACAAGCTGGGGGACCCTTTCAAATCGAGAACCCCTCATTTATAATTAAATTGGACTTTGGAAAAAACATAGTTTATGTTCATCTGCTTCAGTAGGTGACCTGAAACTAGAGCGATGATAGCAGTGGCAGGACTGTCCAGGCAGAGGGTCACATGTGGCCACGTGGCCCCAGCCGCCCCGAGGGGGCCTTACAGCCTGGCTGCCCATCGTCCCCAGTGTTATGTGGGGGTGCACCCTGGGCACGCGGCTGATGCTGAATGTGGGTCATAGCTCTGTGTGTGTGGCTTCATCAGCGGCCGCTACATCTCCCAGGCAGCCTGAGTGGCCATGCACAGAGCCTGCCTCTTTCCAGCTGCCGCCCGTGGGTGGGCTCCCGGCCCAGTGACAGAGGACCTCTCTGCAGCAGTCCTTCCGCCACTGTCTAGCCACTGATGGCTTGCGTGTGTGCCATGGGGTTGGGGGCCAGGCAAGGGCCAAGCCAGGCTACAGAGTCAGGCCATGTCCTCAAGGAGTGACCCTCATGGTCACATCCACCTCGATTTGAATAAAGAAATTATTTCGTGAGCCCTTGTTCTGTGAGCAGACTATGTGACCAG
This sequence comes from Mellivora capensis, assembly GCA_004024625.1. Lineage (NCBI taxonomy): Eukaryota > Metazoa > Chordata > Mammalia > Carnivora > Mustelidae > Mellivora > Mellivora capensis. The sequence continues at coordinate 145,643 of PISX010002583.1, read as the reverse complement.
TTGCATCTTTAAGGATTGAATCGTTAGAATTTTACTTTTTTGTGGCTTAAATATTATAGAATAACAAGGAAAGTCTGGCTGTTTCCTAGAGCCAAATAGTTTCCTTTTTTTTTTTTTTTAAGATTTTATTTCTTTATTTGACAGAGATCACAAGTAGACAGAGAGGCAGGCAGAGAGGGAGAGAGGAGGATGGAGGCTCGCCGCTGAGCAGAGAGCCCAATGCGGAGCTCGATCCCAGGACCCTGAGATCATGACCTGAGCTGAAGGCAGAGGCTTTAATCCACTGAGCCACCTAGGCGCCCCCAAATAGTTTCCTTAAAAGTGCTGATTTCAAAGAGGATTTCTACTCTCCTAAGGGGCAAGTGTTTATTTACTTGAATTCATGGTGGGACTGTTTCTAGGAAATTTTCTAGCCAAGGAGATGGTCTGTTAGGAGGCAGGGCCCGGCTCTGGAAGGTTTGGGACTTGGCTGCGTGGCATTGTTTCAGCTTGTGCTCTGGGCTCCCAGATATAGGTGCCGGGGCCCCGGTGAGAGTGCAGGAGCAGCTACGTCCCCAGGACCCACCCCCCTCCGTGTGCTGCAGGTGACCTTCAGGGACCCCGAACCACGTGCTGACCCCTGTGTGGGGGCAGCCCAGAGGGGAGCCTGACCCCAGAGTCGCTGAGGTCACAGCTGGGCAGGTGGGAGGCTTCTCTAGCCGAGGGGTTGGCACGTGGCGGACCCCATGCAGGTGCTGCCCCAGAATGCAGGTCTGGGAGTTTGGGGCAAGGCCAGGGGGTGGTGCTGGGGAGACAGGGGCCTGACTGGGCCAAGGGGGCTGCTGTTGTGTGTGGTCTGGAGGTGGGCTGTGGCTAGGTGTGAAGGGGAGGAGGCCAGCACACGCTCCCAGTTCCTCAGTCAGGAACCCTAAGCAGGGCTGGGTGGCCTGCTGGGTCTTAGGGCCCTTGTGGAGTAGCTGAGGTGGGGGAGGGGGTGTGCCACTTGAGTGGGCAGGGCTCTATTTGCAGCTGGGGGAGAGCGCTGGTGTTGGACAGGATGGCTCTGGGAGCCTCCGTCTCTAACAGCATGGGGGAGACTTGGCTGGAGGGCCGGGGGAGGCAGTGCCGGCCCATCTGGGGAGTGGGTCTCAGCAGTGCAGCTTCCTGGGTCAGTGCTGGAGGCCTGTCACTCTGGGCAGGCTTGAATGTGGTGTGTGGGTGACGCGCAGGGAACCCAAGATGCTTTATGTGAATGTGGGGATCTGTTCCTGGGTCACTGGGACACTGCCTCCCGTGTAACCCTGTGGAAATGCTTTAAGCCTGTATCTTTTCTGTTGCAGACTTTAAAAAATTCAAAAAGCCTTTGCTCCCTTGATTATGAAGATGAAGAGGAGGATGACAGCCAGGGGAAGCTGGTCCCGTATGACCCACATGGCCTCATGGGTGTCGTCACGCCCGGCTCCAGCCCATGGAGCATGCACCCCAGTCCCCGCTGTACCGGCCCCAGCCCCTGGGCCTCTTGGGAGCCCGTGGCCGCTGAGGGTGAGGGCGGCAGCGGCGGGGACCCCAGTGATGGGGATAGCGCAGGGGAGGAGGGTGCCTTTCCTTCTGGCCGTGGCGAGCTGGACCTGGGGCAGATTGAGAGCAACTGACCCCAGGCAGACGGGGCAGGGGTCCTGGCTGGCAATGGACAGAAGCTGGGCTACGCAGAACTTTCAACAATAGGTATAATTTTTATCCAGTCTTTCCTAAAGAAGTATTTTGGATTTTTATGGCTGTTACAGTTCTGGAGAAAGCTGCTCTATTTTGAATGAGTTTTCAGAAGGGCGTTCTATGAAATGGGAGCTACGGGCTGATGGCAGTGCAGGTGTGTGTCCCTTTTCTGAAACCCCTGCCATGCAGGGCACAGGGGGCCGTGGGTGCTGCCTGGCCCACCGCAGCCAGTCTCCTGCCAGCTCTTCAGAGCTTGGACGGTAGTCTGATTTCAATAAAAGGAGTTTGCTTCCCCACGTTTGTTTCTGGCTGAAAGCCGTTGGGCCTCGAGCCTGTGGGTCTCACACAGCACAGGGATTTCATTTAATGAAATAGGGTATTTCTGCCCAAGACACTGACCTCAGGAGGTTTGAGTAGGAGGGTATGGTTTGTGGTAGTGAAAGAAAACACTGATAACCTTTGGAGACATTTTCTTGAGAACATTTCCCAAGGTCACAGCCATTCACAGCGGCCACCGTCCCTGGTGCAGACGTAGATGGAAGGTGCCGGTCTGCAGGACGCTGGGCTTTCTGGGGCCTGCCCACCAGCCCGTTCCCTGCAGGATGGGGGGTCCTTTGGCCCACTGACCTGGCCGCGTGGGTATGTCCCACCGCACTGGGGCTGACAAGTGCATTTGCGGAAGTCAGAAGTGGCCATCATGGCTTCTCCAATGACAGTGGAAGAACTCTTTTCCTCCCACCCTGGGTTGCAGTCTGAGGGTCCCTGAGACTCTGGGGGTGCTCAGTTCGTCTTGTTTGCTCCCTGGAGGGCCTCCTGAGGGAGCAGGCACTCTGAGTCTCAGCAGTTGTGCTCTGGTCATATGGGTGGAGAAAGCTGCCTGTGTTTTGCTCTAGAACAGTCCACTTGTCCAGTTAGTGGCTCTCAACCATGTGGGAGTTTAGAAAACACTGGCGTCTGGACTCCTCCGGGGTGTCGCCTGCACGGGATGGGGGTGGGAGCTGTTGGGAGGTGTCCAGGTTTAACCCAAAGAGGAGAGAGAGATGACGCAGGTGTGGCAGAGCTGTCCCCCCTGCCCCGGGACACCGAGCCACCCTTGGTCTCCGCGGCCTCCGGGGCTGGCAGACCTTTGGCCACGTGTGGTCTGGAGTGGGATCAGAGCCAGCAGGACACCTGCAATGCCAAGGAATTTTTGGGGTCATGCTGGTGCCCACGGCTGTCATCGGTGTCCCCAGAGCCAGCACCTCGCCAGGCAGGAGGGGGAGGGGCCCAGAGAGCCTCCGGGACCCATAGGCAGGCCCTTGGTGGGCATGTGACTTGGGTCTCAGGATCACTGCATTGGATTCCCAGCACAGCTGCCAGATTCTACCCTGGGAGGTTGTGTTTGGATTGAGTTTCTGGAGATGGGCTCTGTGTACTTACCTGCTTAGAGCCAGCAGTCCCCACTCAGAACTTTGCTTCAGGGTTGACCCATGGATCTGGTGGGGCGGGGTCCCTGTGCTGGCAGAGCCTGGCCACAGGGATATGGGGCAGCAACGGGTGGGGGGAGATGGAAGGGGGCCTCGGGGGACAACATGGAAGGGTACCGGGCTGCTAGAGGGCCCTCCCAGGGTAGTCCTTGGCTGCTGGTGGCTGGGGGTCCCGGGCTGGGAAAGGACAGGAGAGCATCAGAGACCGAGGGTATGGACTGTGGGTGGGAGCAGGTCCAGGTGGCCCCCCAGACTGGGGACTTTTGGGTCAGGTGGCGGCGGGGAGGGTGGAGGTCTCCTCATGTCCAGCAGGCTGGGAGAGTGCCAACCGCTTGTCAGTGTCTAGCTCTGCGGGGGAGGGGGGGCAGTCGGGATCGAGCGGGCAGGGGGAGGGCCGGACCAGGTGAGGTCCTGCAGTGGCACAGGTGTGGACATGGCAGGGCCATTCATCCCCTGCACCATGGAGAAAGCTTGCTATCCCTGGTGCTGACCCTCCTGGGGTACAACTCTGGATCAGCCCAGTGTCCCCTCCTGTGGGGAGGTGGGCCGGCTTGGAGGGGCTCCCCAGCTCAGTCCTCCTGGAAGCAATCCCTCATCTGGGGCTGCCCCCACCCTGGGGCTCCTGCTCTTCCCCTGGACCCTGTCCCCTCTCCTGGGCCCTCCCCCACTCCAGGCCTCCTAGGGCAGGGGGTGTTGGCTTCTGATAGGGAGGGTGCTAAGGCTGGGAGATGGGAGATGGGGCCTCTTGGCTGAGAAGCTGGACAGCAGCCCCCCTCCACTTGCCCTCACAGCCCAGGCTCCCTGTACCCTCTGTCCAAGGCCTCATACATCACCCTGCACACTCCCCCAGAGAGCCCCCTCATCCTTGAGGGTTGGCCTCACTCTTGGGGCCAGTGCCTGCCCCCTCCCTTTGGCCCCAGTATGTCCCTGCTGAGCGACCTCCAGAAACCAGGCCAGGGAAGGCAGCCGTTGGGGATGGGTGGACCCCGAGCCCCCTGTCCACAGCACTAGCCATCTATCTGCTGGCCTGTGCATGGGGCCTTCATGGCCGTGGTCCTGGCCGACTATGCACCTGCCCACCAGGCGGCTCAGGGCTCTGAGAGAGGAGGCATGGCCAGGGGCCTTGGCCTTGATGGGCAGTGCTGGGGCCAATGGGGGCAGCCCCCTTTGTGTGCAGGGCTCTCATCCCTTGTTCTGGGTTTTCCCCGGCCACCTCTGCCTGAGTGCCAGTGCCCAGACCCTGAAGACCTTCTGCCTCCCTGCTGGGCAGAGCCAGGCGACAGAGGGCAGTGGTGGCTGGGGGCAGGTGTCTGCAGCTCTTGCCTTTCTACCCAGTGGGAGAGACGATGCTTTCACCTTCTGTGAAGGCACGAGTTGTGACCCCCTGCCTGCCTGACCTCTGGGTGGAAGAGGACCCCCCCAGAGGACCCTGCACCCCATGCCGGTCCCAGTGGCCTCCTGACACCTGGCCAGGGACACAGATGCAGACCCCTCTGTGGAAACATCAGAGAACCAGGTCTCGGGGCCCCCGTCTTGCTCGTTTGGCAGATGTTGCTAAATGACTGCCGGGTGCCAATACAGGCCTGGGGAGGTGAGGGACAAGCGCTGGTGTGGGCCTGGGGAGGAGGGACGGGTGCTGGCATAGGCCTGGAGAGGTGAGGGACGGGCGCTGGCGCAGGCCTGGGGAAACAAAGGACCAGCACTGTCAGGAAGTCGGTTCCACCGCACGCACAGCTCCGGGAGGGGAGCAGCCTGGGGGCTCCAGGGTGGCCTGGGACTTGGGGGGAACAAGGGTCCAGATGCCCTGCCTAATGCACTATCTGAAGGTGGACAAAGACAGCCCATGAGCCGAAGGGAAACCTACAAACTATTTCCAGAAGTTATATGCTACAACAAAACCTGACAAAATTCCAAGCAGAAATCCACAAATCCGACCTAGCTGGAGGGTTTTATTCATACCTTTGTAGCAGTTAAGGGGACCCCGGAGGAAACAGTACGGATGTACAGGATTTGATCACCCAGCAGGTGAGCCCCAGCCCGTCAGCGGAGCCCCTAGCAAGGGGCCGGGTGCTGCCAGGACTCAGCCCTGGAGAGGCCAGAAAGAAAATATCTGTGTAGTTCCAGGCACCGGTATCACACAGACCGTGTTTTCTTGCCATACCCCAACAACAAAAAGCAAACAAAACGTCGTGTGTTTGGGAAATTTAAAAATGCACTTTACAGGGGTGCCTGGGTGGCTCAGTGGGTTAAAGCCTCTGCCTTCGGCTCAGGTCATAATCCCAGGGTCCTGGGATCGAGCCCCGCATCGGGCTCTCTGCTTGGCAGGGAGCCTGCTCTCCCCTCTCTCTCTGCCTGCCTCTCTGCCTACTTGTGATATGTCTGTCAAATAAATAAATACAATATTTAAAAAAAAAAATGCACTTTACATAACTCATTGACCAAAGAAGAAATCAACGTACGAGTTAGACAATACTTAGAACTGAATGATCCTGAAAATGGTAACACATACCAAAACTTGTTAAATATATCTTGGGTTGTAGAAGGAAGAACATCTAAAGCCTACATGATTATATTAGAAAAAATAAGAGTGGGAAGTGAGCCAGCCTAGCTTCCAACTGAAGAACGAGGCAGAGGTCAGCAAATGTCCTTGAAGTAAGTATTTTGGATTTTGAGGAGCGCAGGTGGTGTCTGTCCTTCGCCCACTCCCCGATTTCATCCCTGCACTGTCATCTACTGACCCCCGATTATGGGGAATGAAAGAGAAAAGCCAAAGGGAAAAGCGGGAGCGCGATCCTGAGAGCAGACGATGAGAAGGTAGCTTGAGGAGACTGCTTTGCCAAATGGAATGCGGGAGCTGCACCAGGAAGGGCCGGGGGCCAGATAGGTTGTCCTCGGCAGTTGGAGGAGCTGCTCAGGCGGTGAGGAGAATGGGGCTGGTATGAGTGACTTGGAAGGAAAAGACACGTTCCTAGAAGAAGGGTGTCAACAGGTGAGTGGAGAAGAGAGGGACGCCAGGGCTGGTCCTGGGCCACGCTGTGTGACGAGAAACTGTGGTTCAACACCTTCCTGTGGGGAAAGCACCAGCACAGGCTGACTTTTGAGGCCAGTCTCGAGAAATACGCAAGTGTGACCCTGACATGAAATTGGACACAGGCAGGGATGAGGGTGGTAGGGGCTGCTGATGGCTGACCGCTGACCACTGGGGCCACAATGGTGGAGAAACCCCGGGGTGGGCCTCTGAGAGCCTCCTCTCCCTGCTCCCCTTCCCGCCCTTCTAGGTGGCTGGAGGGGACTGGGGTGCCAGGGATGGAGCCCACAGGGCCCTGGGGAGTCTCAGCTGGGCTGGCCTGGGCAGTGGGCCCTGAGGCCACCCTTTCCACCCGCTCTCCTGCCGCCTGCACAGCCTCCCGTGTGCATGAAGAAGTTCAGGGCGGTCCCACTGTGCCCCAAGTTCAAGGTCATGGGCAAGCAGGGTCTGTCTCCTGCAGCCTTCATCCCCACCCTCCAGACAGTGGGGGAGGAGGCCCTGGTCCGCTCAGAGGGGTGTCAGCCCATGGAGCCAAGCCCCTCACTCCCTCTCCCTGTGCCTGTGACCTTGGCCCCCAGCAGGGGCCAAGTCCTCTGGATTTCAGCCCTGGCGTCATGGTCATGTCAGGAAGCCTGACCCAATCCCCCCCGACGTTCAGTCACATGCTTTTTCTATTTGTATGCAGCTGTGGATATGGCTTCTTTAAGCCTCGTTAAGTTACTTTTGTTAATTTATATTGTCCTAGAAAATGGCCCATTTCATCGAGATCTGAAGTGTTGGCCTGTCACTCTGCGCCTCTGCCCCCTCCCCCTCCCTGTGCGTGGCCCTTGCTGCCCCATTTCTCCCACTCTCAGGCCGGAGGTTGCTTTATTTTGTTTCTTTATTTTGAGGACCGGCTCTTGGATTTACTGATGAGTTCTTCCATTTTTTTTGTTTCCAATTCATTAATTCGCCTTTATCTTTACCCCTCCTGCTCCCGTGGATTTACTTTATTGTTCCGTTTTCCCTCCTCATGTTGAATGTTTACGGTGTTTATTATCAGTCTTGCTTGCTCAGTAGTAAAAGCATTTAGGGTTGTGAATTCTCTGCCGGGCCCTCCGCTGGCTCCGCGGGTGTGCGGCCTCTCTCTCCTGGACGGCTGTAAATCCCGCCCCTGCGACTTCTATTTACTCTCTGACCTGGGAGTTATTTAGGGGAGTGCTTCTGAATTCCCAGCTCCTCCTGCTTCTCTCTTAGCTCCTTGGATTAATTTTTGGGCTGGTGGCGTTGGCTTAGGTAGCGAGGGCTGTAGATGTGTGATGGTTTTAGGTTGCAATGAGGCACACGCATGCACATGCACACACGACCGGCCTGCCGCTCTGCCCTTGTGATGCACACGCACGCGTGTGCATGTAGCCTATAGCGTGTTCTGTGGTTCCCAACCAGGCTGCTGCTCCCCGGTCAAGGGTGTTCATGAGAGGACCGCAGGCCCTTGTCCTCACTCCAGTTTTGCCCTCGCTCCTGGGTCTCCAGTGTGGTCTGGGCCGTGCACGGTGGTCTGGCAGGCCAGCATCCTCACGGTGGAGCTGGGATCTTTGCTGTGCTCACTACAGACACTGCTGACCCCATACAGTGTGCTCAGGGCCGGATGGCCAGGTCTGCTGCGGACAGGGCCCTGCGGCATCTGAGGGACCTGGCACTGGCCCCGGCAGACCGCAAGCCCGTCCGGGGCTCACGTTGTCCCTCCCACCTTGAGGAGTGGCTGGAGCAGGTACGAGGAGTGCTGGAGAGGCCCCGGGCAGTTTTCATACAGAAAGTTCCATTTAATTCCTAGTTTGCTAATTACACGAAATTGTGATTAAATGCTAACTTTATTATTTTTATTCATCTATTGAGATGATCATATGATAGTTCCTTTTCAGTCTTCATATGAGTTTTCTAGGACTGCTGAAACAATGGCTATGGCCACAGGGGACATGGATTCTTTCAGAGCCCTGGGAGTTAGGGGGTCTGAGATCCAGGTATGGGTAGGTGGGTTCCCTCTGAGGCCTCTCCCTGTGCTGTGTAGACAGCCATCCTCTCCTGTGTCCTTAGGTGGTCATCTTTCTGTGTGTGTGTGTCCTAATCTTTTCTTATAAGGACAGCAGTCAGATTGGATTAGCGCCCACCCCAGTGACCTCATTTTACCTGAACCACTGCTTTGAAGACCCTACCTCCAATGTTTACATTGTAGCAACATACACACAACATGAAATTTACCGCTGTGACCTTTGTATGTGAGCAATTCAGTGGCATCAGGCATGTTCACAATGTTGTGAACAGCCTCCCCCACCTCCAGAACTTTCTTCTCTTCCCAAACTGCCCCCAAGAAACATGAACTCCCTATCTCTTCCCGTCCCCCAGCCTGACATCCACCATCCACACTGTCTCTATGATAGGACTCCTCTGGGGATTCAAAGAAGTGGGGTCATACAGTGTTGTCCCTTTGTGGCTGCTCATGGCACTGAGCACAGTGTCCTCGGGGTCCATCCCGGTGGGGGCAGGTGTCAGAATGTCCCTCCTGTTTAAGGCTGGAGAATGTTCCATTGTGTGGGTTGTGTGTCCGTTTTGTTTATCCATCTGTCCATCTATCCTTTTATCTGTCCAACTGTCTGTCCTCCATCTGTCCATCCATCCATCCTTTTTTTTAAAAAGGATTTTTTTATCTTTTAAATCTTTTAAAAAAGATTTTTTTAAAAAGATTTTTTAAAAGATTTTATTCATTTATTTGACAGACAGAGATCACAAGTAGGCAGAGAAGCAGGCAGAGAGAGAGAGGGAACAGGCTCCCCGTTGAGCAGATCCCTATGTGGGGCTCAATCCCAGGACCCTGGGATCATGACCCGAGCCAAAGGCAGAGACTTTAACCCACTGAGCCACCCGGGCGCCCCCACCCATCCATCCTTCTATCTCTCTATCCATCCACCCATCTGTCCATCCACTTGTCTGTCTATCCATCCTTCCATCTCCTGTCCATCCGTCCATCCATCTGCCCGTGGACACTCAGGTGCTTCCCTGCCTCAGCTGTGGGGCCTAACACTGCCGTGATCGTGGGGGTGCCAGCATCTCATGGAGACCCTGCTCTCCATTCTCCAGGGAACACGCCCAGATGTGGAACAGCTGGACTGTGGACTCATCCTGGATCCTCCACACTGTTTTCCATGGCGGCTGCAGCCCACGTGCACGGGGCTCTTGTCTGCCCACATCCTCGCCACGGCTTGTTGGTGTCTGCTCCTCCGAGAGCAGCCGTCCTGCAGGCTGTGACGTGGGGGTCTGTGGAGTTTTTTTGCTGTTTATACTGAACGCCTGTGTTATAGTAAGAAATGTATTGAGACTGTATGTCCTAACGTGACCAATTTTTATAGATATTCCACCTGTGTTCGAAAAGAAAGTATATTCTGGAAATGTGTGCAGCATTGCGCATGTGTCTGTTAGGTCTGGATTTACCATGCAGATCTACACCCTTACAGAATGTTCTGTCTACCGGATGCATCGAGTCCTGGCACCTGGTAGGCTCTGGGGGCTGATTCATCTGTCTCTCTTGGCGGTTCGTGCTTGTGCTTGTGTTTAGAATTATTACACGTCTCTCCTGCATCGAGCTTTCATAAGTACATGCTGACGCTGTGTGTCTGTAGTGGTACTTTGGCTCACATTCTCCTTGGCCTCATGGTGTAGACGCCCCACCTATCTTTTGGCCACCATGTTTGCCAGCCCTTCCTTCCTGCCATTGGCTCTGAGTTTCCTTCAGGCATCATTTGTCTTCAGCCTGGAAATTTTTCTTTTTTTCCTTTTTTAAAGATGTTTTTAAGTCTTCTCTACACCCAGTGTGAGGCTCGAACTTAACAACTCTGAGACCATGAGTCTCATGCTCCACTGACTGAGCCGGCCAGGTGCCCCTGAAAATTTTTCTTTACCATTTGTTGTAATCAGGAATGCTGTCTCAGCCTTCACGTACCTGAAAATACATTCCTTTTCCCCTAGTTTTTGAAGGCTCGTTCTCCCAGATCCAGGATTCTGGCTTGTCTTTTCCTTCCTGTCCTTTGAAGAAACTGTCCATTGCCTCCTGGCTTGACTGGCTTTCCACGAGAAGTCAGAGTGGTTTCGCTGTTTTCCCTGTCTGTAATGTGCTCTGTTTTGTTTTGTTTTTCCTGGAATCTTTTGAGATTTTCTCTTTATTTTTGGTTTCTAGCAAGTTGGCCCCGACATATGTAGGAACGACCTTCTTATGTCCGTTCAGGTAGCTTCTGCTGCAGCTGCTCTTCTGCCCTCTGAGCTCCAGCTTCATGTGTATCTCTCTGTGGGGTAGTTCATCCTGGGCCCAAGCCTGGTCAGCCCCCCAGTCCCTGCAGGCGTGACCCCTCCTGGAGGAGCTCCCCACCTGTCTGGATGCACACTCAGGGAGCAGAAAGCCCCGATGCTAAGTGGCAGGTGAGGCCCCGTGGCCCTGTCCCCGACCTGCAGAGGACGTAGGCATGTCTCCAGCGCCTGGGGTGAACTCGAAAGCCTGGGCATCAGGTGTCAGCTGTGGGCAGGGATGACGGCCACACTTACTGTGGGCCGCAGGGGTGCGGCCATGCGGGGAGGCTCATGCTGCTGGCGCCTGGGCACCATGGGTCAGCGGGCTGAGGACCCCGGGCCAGGGTGGATGCGGCAGCCTCGGAGCACAAGCCATCCTGTTACATTATTGTGATTTTATTTTATTTTTAAATCTTTTTTTTTTTTGAAAGATTTTATTTATTTATTTGACAGAGATCACAAGTAGGCAGAGAGGCAGGCAGAGAGAGGGTGGGAAGCAGGCTCCCTGCTGAGCAGAGAGCCCGATGCGGGGCTCGATCCTAGGACCCTGGAATCACGACCTGAGCTGAAGGCAGAGGCTTTAACCCACTGAGCCACCCAGGTGCCCCCATTATTGTGATTTTAAAGTGATGTGATCTTTCATTGGAGATGGGTACATCCAAACTCACTGTCTTCTTTTAAACTCTGTTTGAGGTGCGGTTCTCACAGTAAGAGCAGCTGTGGCTGTTTGAAGGCGGCCTGTAGTGCGCTTGCCTGGCCTGCGGGCGCTCCCGTGTCCCCTGCCCTTGGCGGTCACACCACCCCCCCTCAGTGTGCCCCGACTGCGTGGTTGGTGTGGATTTGCGTGTTCTGGAGACTTTACAGGAAGGGACTCTCAAGCGTGGCCCCCTGGGTCTGGAGAGTCAGCGGAGACGGGGAGCCTCGGGGCAGCGGCCTGGTGCCAGTGCCGGTTTTGGCCCGAGCTTGGCCCGTGGTGTGTGTTCCTAAAGCTCGTTTCTGCGGTGTCCACACATGCTCCAGGTGGGGGGCTGTGGCCCAGGGGCCAAACCCAGCCCACTAGTGTTGAAGATGGAGACCTCTGTGGGACATGCCCATCTGGGGCTCATGGCAGAGACCATTTGACCTGTGAAATGGATTACCAACCCTGCAGTCCACACTGTGCCCTTTAGGCGCCCAGCCTCTGGTGCCAACAGGCCCAGCTGCCTCTCCAGACGCGAGCCCCTAAGGCTGCGTGTTCAGGACTGGAGCCGCTGTGGCATCACGGCTGGGCCCGCACTAGCAGGGGCTTGGGGCCTGAGAGCCCGCTGCTACGTCAGGGGCTGCCGGCTAACAGTGCCAGGGGAACGCCGTCATGGTGGCGCCTGCGTGGTGCTGGAGGCTCTCCGGGGACTCTGGGGGTTCCTGCGCTCCAGGGCTGGCCAGAACCCCCCCTGCAGGAGCTGGATGGTGGACACCTGGGGTGGCAGGAGGCTCGCCTTCTCTTCCTGGACCTGGTGGAGCCAGCATGGCCCCAGGCAGTTCCGGGAGGGTGCTGTCCTGTTCTGCCCAGAGCTGGCTGACCCCCAGCCCCCACCGTCCCCAGTTGCCCTTGGGCATGGCCCGAGATGCACAGTCCAGCCAGGGGCGACTGTCGAGGCCCAGTGCTCTGCCCCCGCGGGCTGGTCTCTGGAGGCCCTGGTTGTCTCCCACCCTGTGGCTGGGTAGGCCCTGTGGTGGCCTGCAGCCCCAGCCGTGCTGCCCTTGGCAGCCGCTGGGTGGCAGCAAAGATCACCCCTGGCTGGGCCTGCTCCCTCAATTGGGCGGGGGGGGGGGGGGGGGGGGGGGGGGGGGGCGATGGGGGGTGGTGCTGGAGCCCAGGAACTGGGAGTGCAGACCTTCTGGGGCCCCAGGGAAGGTGGCAGTGGGGATCTTGGTCAGTCCCGCCAGCCCCACTACCCCAGGCCCTCTGGTGCCTCCTTCTACATCCTAGCCAGTGCTGGTCCAAGGAAGGGACTACAGTGCTGTCCCCAGAAGAGTGTTTGGCATCTAGGGGGACATGGATGGGGAAGAGAGAGCCCCCCACCCTCAGTGAAGCCCAGCCTTCCAAGGGGATTGTTGAGTGTACCAGCTCTGGGTGGGGGTGAGCTGTGGCTGTGGGGGTGTACCCAGGTGAGTGTGTTGTTCCAGGTGGGTTGTGAGTGTGGTCCTATGTGGTTGTGTAGAATTTATGGAGGGGACCCTGAGCCCAGAGAGTTGGGGTGACTTGCCTGAGGCCACATAGCTTGTAGTGGAGCTGGAATCTACCAGGGATCACTCCATGGTTGGTGGGGAACCTTGTGGGTTCTGGGGAAATTGAGTTTCAAGCCCTAGGCCCCCACTGACTTGCCCCGTGACCTTGGGAAGAGTCCCTCACTGAGGGGAGACCCTGGGAGGAACTGCTCCTGGGACCACAGGGGAGGATACCAGTAAGGGTGCGAGAGCCCCCTCCCCTGGGTTCCCTCCCCACTCCACGCTGGCCTCGGCTGCAGGTCCAGGCCCCCCGGGCTAGCATGCACACTGGTTCTGGTCACGGGGGAGCACAAGTAGGGTCAGACCCAGGCTGCACAGTGGTTGGGCTCAGAGGGTAGTGGGCTGGGCACCCCCAGTCTCCCTGGTCCTGAGGCTGTTGGAGAAGTGGTCATGACACCTAAGAGTCCTGGGCAGTGTGCCCTACATGAGGGATCCCAGCTGTCACTAAAGGGACAGAGCCACCAGCCAATCAGTCCCTGTGGCTCGGACACAGTCAGGTCTGGGCAGACCAGATGCAGCACTGTGGTGGGGAGACCCCTCTACCTGCTGGGGTCCTGCCTCCCCTGTGCAGGGAAGCTGTGTGGGGGACTCAAGGCCAGGCGGGGGCAGGGGTGGGTGGGCACTAGGCAAGGAAGGCCTGGCGGGGGCCAGAGGCAATGCCCAGTTCATGGGCACATGTGACCCCCACGTCCTCCTGGCCCAGCATCAGACACCAAGCCCTCATGTGTCCTTCGATGACCCTCTCGAGCCTCTGGGTTCGCCCTCAGGCCCTGGGTCCCGCAGAAGCAGTGGGCCTTTCCCTTGGAAGATGGGCTGTGTGTGTGCAGGGAGTACTGCCCAAGGCCCACCTGGGACCCCAGCCCCAACCACAACAGTAGTGTCAGTGCTGACCCAAAACCCCAGCTGAGCCTGAACGCCAGCCACAACCCCCACCCATCCCAAATCCCAGGCCACTGGACGCCTTACCCTGACCCTACCCCGCCCTCCAGTTAACTCACTGGGACTTGCCACTGCTGGGGTCAGGCACCCAGGGCTCTCCTGCCCTCCCCACAGCCTCCCAAACGGAGGCAGCCCACACCCAACTGGCTGCAGCCCGTGGAGAAGGAGCGAGACAGGGTGGGGGGGCTGGGGGGCTGGGCGGGGGGCTGGGTAGGCGCTGCCCCAACCCCCTCTCCTGTTCCTGTTCCTCCAGCTCTTCTCTCAGTGGGGGCCTCGCTCTATTCTCTGGGGCCACTCCATGCCAAGCCTGGGTACCGGTCCTATCCCATAGCCCTGCCCACCTAGGGGCCTGGTAGGAGGGCTGGTTCCTCTCCCTTGTACAGGTGCACAGGGACCCCATTCTAGCCCCTGTGACTAGGACATTGTCTCTTGGTCTCTGGGGGACCCTCCCTCCCCTGATCCTGTGGCAAGGTTTTCCTGCTGGGTCCGCCCAGGAGCCCAAGAGGCCTCTCTGGACGGGTCAGGTTTCTGTCCTGCTGCTGCTGAGGGGCTAGTGGCATTGATCTCTCACGGAAGCACAGGCCCGGCCTTTGTGGCTCCTCCTGGGCCAGCGCGTCATGGCCCCTCGTGTCCTGTGGGTCAAGTCAGTTGTGATGGCCGGACCCAGGGCCAGCGGGTCTCTGGCACTGAAAGGCTGTGGCTGTGGGGTCCTGGATCAGGGATGGGCGTTGGGAGTGTGGCTCCCTGGATTGCCCCTGGCCACCTGGACTTGCCCCTCCGGCTGCGGCCACTCTGCCCAGGCCACACCGGCACTGAGCACACCGGCCTAGAGCCTGGGCTAAGCTGCCTCCCACACCATGGCTGATGTCCATGAGTGACCCCTTCAGGACGGCGCTGCCTGAGAAGGCCTTCTGCTGTCCTCTGACCTGAGGGGCAGCTCCACTGGGACAGGGTTCTCGGCTGGATTTCTTGGAGAGATCCAGCAGCTGGCCTGTGCCCTGCAGGGGTGTGGGGGGCCAGGGCTGCCCGGCTGCCGTCATCTCTCCCCTTTGGTTCATGTGGAGGACTGTGTTATTGCTTCTGAGGGTGGGAAGCATCTTCTGGAGGGCCCCAGGATGGGAATCTGTTGGTGGGCTTTCCTGGGGTCCCCCTCGAGCCCCCTGTGCTGTCACATCTGGGACTCAGAGTGGGTGGTCTCGCTACCTCACGAGCTCCGTTTCCTCCTTGGGCAGTGGGGGGCCTGGACCTGCCTGGCACCCTGCTCTCCTGTCACCCAGGGCTCGTGGAGAGTTTTCCCAGTGCCACGTGGCTGCAGGGGACACCGGCTACCCACGGGCTCCTGGCGTTGCCATACTGAAGCTGTGCTCTGGGGCCCTGCCCTCCCTCTCTGCATGTTGAAGACCATCTCTGGACCCTCCCAAGGGGCCCCTGGGGTGCCCAACCTTGGAAGTCCCTGCAGGAGCCCTTCCATGGCCTCCTGCCCACCCCCTGCCAGGCCCTGAGGGTGGAGCCCACTGTCCCCTCTGCAGACAAGGAGCTGAGGCCTGGCTGGGGTGGACAGGCCTCCTTGAGGGGACCAGTGTCCTGCTAGCCCCTCCCAGTCCTGTGGGCTAAGTGGCTTTTCCACTTCGTGACTCTGGGAGGGGACTTGGCAGGAAGCAGCAGGCTCCCCCCACAGATGTGGGGAGCTGGACTGTGGGACAGGCCACCGGAGCCCCGCCTGGAGCTGCTGAGGTAGGAACGCAGGGCCCACACCCTTCCCAGGGGCGTGCCGGCCCCGGGCCTGCGCACCTGCTGAGGTCTCTGCAGAGGGGATGCCCTGTTCCCCGGTCTGGGGGCTGTGCCCAGCCAGGCACCAAGCTTCTCGCCGCCTGCCCGAGACGCAGCCCGTCAACGCTGCCCCCTCGACTTTTTTCTCCTCCCCAATTAATTAATTTAAATTGACCATTAAGTCAGCCGAGTTTTTGATTGATATTTTCATTAGCAGCCCTGTCCGACGCCCCAGGAATGTATGGTAATGTCCAATCTGCGGGCGGGCCGCGCTCCTCCTGCCGCGCTGAGTTATGGCAGGCTCCGGCGCGCGGCTCCCGGGGTAATTTGAATTCAGATGAGCTGCCGCAGTGTTCCGGAGCCTGGCGGCCGGCCGCTGACGGATGGCACTCGGGTTATCACAAGGTCACGGGCGCAGCCGCCACCCGCCACGGGAGGGGCTGAATGGGCCTCCGGCGCCAGGGAAGGTGGGCGGCCAAGTGGACTCCCGAAGCGGCCCGGCCAGTGGCAGATGGAACGGAGCTGTTCCCGGCAAACACCAGCGAGTAAGCCCTGGGGCCCGTGGAGCCTGTGGCCATTGCCAAGCCTCATGAGGGATTAGAACTGGGCTGGGCTTCTGCTGACGGCTGCTCCTCTGTAGAAGCGGCTGGGGCAGGACGGGGGAGCTTTGTCCCTGGGGAAGGGCTGACTGGCGTGGAGCAGCTGTCCCCACGGGAGCATAGCGGTGATGGAGGCTGGGATCTGGCTATAGCCAAGTGACTCTGTCCTGGGAGGGGAGCTCCGGGGGCCTGGGCATGGCCAGGCGGATGGCTACCATGGGGGGCTGTCCAGCTGAGTGACCATGCAGGTAACTTTTGTGCTCTGTGCCTCAGTTTCCTCACTTCTTTGATGGAAGAACATGGTGCCTCCCCTTTGTAGGAGGTCAGCACAGGCAAAGCATGAGGTTGTCTCTGGACACTCCTAAGCCCCTACAGGAACCTCTCCTTTCGCCTCGTACTGTCCAGGCCCCTCCCACTGCATGCTGATTGGTGGGGGCAGATGGCTGCTCCCGTCCCACCGCTGCCCTGGGAGTCGTGAGGGGCCTGTGTGCTGCCCCCAGACCTCAGGTCTGATGCGGAGTTCCTAGAGATCCTCAGCGTGTTTGGAAATGTGGAACCCCGAGGCCTGGTCCTGTGTGGGTGGCCCTGGGAGGGGGGCTCAGTGGGGGGAGGGGCAGAACTCTGAGGTGGGGGAAGCCCAGGGGAAGAGGGAGTGGGGTGCCAGTCCTTGAGGGCCCAGCTGCGGGCCAGGGGCCGGGAGGGTGTTAGTCCAGGCATCTAGGCCCGAGCTTTGACTGTCCCAAGGCTGAGCAGGGTGACCCAAGAGTGGGCCTGTATCCTGAGCTGACTGCAGGGTTCCAAACCGTGGAGCTGGGGGGACATCAGCCCTGAGTGCCATGTCAAGGATGGTGCAAGCCCAGATGTTTGCCCCGATTGGTGGGCCCTGCTGGGGTCTCAGACCTGGAGTCGGGGGGTGGGGCGTGGGTCAGTGAGGGAGAGGGCATTGGGGTTGATCAAGTTCCACAGGGTGGGGCTGGTGCCGGCCCTGTGTCCTTGGCAGAGACCCTGTCCTTGCTCCTACAGCTGGGGGGGCAGACTTGTGCCTCAGGACTCCCCCATCCCCAGCTACTGGGGCCCTTGCTTGTCAGGATCAAGCCAGGTACCCTCACAGGACTGCATTCCCAAGTCTTCCTTAAAGCTGGAGGTGGGGTCCTGTGACTCTTCTGGCCCATGGGAGTACAAGTGCTGGGCAGAACTTCAGGGAAAGCTCCATGCGAGTGGCTGACCTGGCTGGGAAAAGCCCCCCTACCCTTTGTATTTTATTTTTCCTGCTTCTTGAACAGAGGTGTGATGGCTGGGACTCTGGCAGCTGTTTGCACCAAGAGGCGACCTCGAGGCAAGAGGCCACGTGCAAGGTGATGGAGCAGAAAGACTGAGGCTCCTGGCTCTCTGATGCCCATGGGACCTAGGCCAGCCCTGGTTTGGCCACCCCCAGCTCTTGTCTCCTCCACGAGAAATGAACTCCTAACTTACTAAACCTACTTTTATTGGTGGTATTTCTGGGGTTGGTGTTTTGGTGGGCGGGTCAGCCAGCACCATCTTCGACCAAGGCAGGAACCGAGGAGAATCGTCCCACGTGGACACAGCTCCCTGGAAAGGCCTGCCTTGTCGGGCTCAGAGGGAAAGGAACGTGCTTGGGGTGGGTCCTGTGGGAGGAGTCCTCTCGCTCAGTGGCAGTGGCCAAAGACACTTGGACCACTCTCCCTTGAAAAAATGAAACCACGTGTATGAGGCATTGCTGGGTTTTTAACTTATCGTCAGGAAATGTGGAGACAAGACAAAACATAGAGATAAGGTGGCTGTGTGAGACATTGGAGGGGAGCCACTCGGGTCCCAGGGATTCCATGCACTGTGGGACCCGTGGGACCACTGAGGCCACCCCTACCCCCCTTGCCTGTCTGCACTCCTGGCTCAGGGCCCTTTGCTGCTTCCTGGCCCTCAGTGGACACGTGGCTTCCCTGGCCTGTGGGTGGTCCCAGGGCCCTCCTGCCTGAGCCCCAGTTGGTCAGAGATGGTGGTGCGGTGGTGGGGGGGGTAGGGGAAGGGGTGGCTTCTGCAGCTTTAGGAAAGGGGGTCTAGGAGGCCTGGAGGAGAACAGGATTTCAGAGGTGGGCAGGGCTGATGGCCCAGGTGATGGAAGAAGCAGAGGTTGCAAGTGGGGGCCCAGGAGAGGACCGTGTCCTGGAGGGCACAGCCCCTGTATGCACAGGCCAGAGGGCACACGAAGGTCAAGAGCAGCCTCCCCCCAACTTGCACTCGGCTGGACCCTGGGGTCCTGCAGGCACCACATACCCTCCAGTAGTTACAGGGGCCTGGGGCAGCCAAGGTCGGGGGTAGGCAGTGGCCACCACACAGCGGTCTCAGCCTCCTACCTCATTCCATGTGCTGGGGGAGGTGAGGGGGGCCACCCGCTGGGGAGGGGGCCACAGCTGAACAGCACCCTGGCTAGTCCCTCATTGGCACTTATCTGTGAGGTGGGGGGGAATAGCCCTTCCCGTGTGCTAGGACCGCTGAGCTGTTCTGCGTAGAAGGTGCCAGAGCCCAGGAGGGCGGCCGAGCGCCCCTGAAGCCTCAAGGGAGGACGAGGGCACAGGCCCCCAGTGTAGCCGATCTGATGCCATGTCTACCTGCAGGCTGGGCTTGGCTGGGGGTCCCCAGAGGCACTCCCACGTGTCCCCGCAGCTCAGGTCGGGGCATCCTGAGTTTGGATAACCTGCTTATGTATTGGATTAATTCAGGGTGCACCTCACAGCTGCTGTGGACAGCCCCTGAGCCCTCGGGGCCCCCACAAGTCTGGGCTTGTCTCTCCTCTCGGCATGCCTGGGGATGGGGTTCCTTTCATTGCCAATAGGAGACTCCCAAGGTCCTGCCCGAGGGGGACACAGGGAGGTGTGCACAGCTGGTTCTGGGGCTGGATCAGCAGTCCTGGGATATTCCCCTGTCCACACCCGATGGCAAGGGTCACTCTGTGCCAGGGGCAAGGGAAGGATGGGGTGACTGCTTAGCTGCTGGCTGGTTTACCGTGAAGCCATCTTGGTGCACAGAAGGCCCCGCTCCCTGCCAGCACTGGGCGGATCCCCAGCCGGGCTCACTGGTCGGGGTCGCCTCTGGTGGGCAGCAGGGGACACTGGGGTGCAGAGCTGGGGTTCACACGGTCAGCGGTTTGTACCCTGGGGCCCCACCTTGGCCCGGTGCTCCTTTGCCACCAGCCCTGTCTGCACACATGCCCACAGCAGCCGCCGCCTTGAGGCCCCAGTCAGGTGGGAGGCACCCCTGGCACGTGCTTCTTGAGGGGCTGGGGCTGCAAGCCTGCAGGGCTCCTGGGCCTCCCTCCCCGCCTCCACTCCTGAGCCAGCCGCTCTCCCTCCTGCAGCTGCCTGCCGCTGAGCCACAATGTGGTCCTGTGATTCTGGATGGGGACCCTGGTGTGGTATAGACGCAAGCAAACTGAGGAGCCACCACTAAATGAAAACCTCAAAAACCCCACAGATAAACCCCCAAATGACCCTGAAGTCATGAAGATATTCTCTGGTGACTTTTCCCCGGAAGATTAATAGTTCTGCTTTTAGATTTGGATCTGTGCTCTATCATGACTTAATTTGGGGAGTGTGTGAGGGAGAAGACATATTTACCTGCTGTCCCAGCACTGTTTTTGGAGAAGACCTGCTTTGCACCATTAACGAGCATCAGTGTCTCGTCAGAGTAAATTGGCCATGTGCATTCATGGGCCTGTTTTTGTTGCCTTGACCTATTGGCCTGTCTCAATGCCCTGTCACATCGCCGGGACTCCTGTGGCTTTAGAGTAAGCCTTGAATCAGATAGTGCCGTCCTCCAGTCTTTTCCTTTCTTTCAAAAATTTTGGGCCGTTCTCGTCTTTCTGCGTTTCCAGATGACTCAGCAAGTTTTACTAAAAAAGGCTACTGGTAGTTTGATTGGGATTGTGTTAAATCTATGTGCCAGTTTAGGGAAGGATTTCTGTCCCAACCTGATTGAGTTTTCCGGACACAGTTTGTGTCTCTGTGTATTTGTCTCTGATTTGTCAGTTATCCACATGAGGTCTTGCACACATTCTGTTGCATTTATTCTCATGCATTTCATTTTTGGTGCTGATTTAAATAGATTTTTAAAAAATACATTATTTATTTTAGAGAGAGAGCACAAGTTGTGGGGAGGGCAGAGGGAGATGGAGAATCTCTAGCAGACTCCCCACTGAGGACAGAGCCCAACATAGGGCTTGATTCCACAACCTTGAGATCGTGACCTGAGCTATAACCAAGAGTCAGAGGCTTAACCGACTGAGCCCCCCAGGCGTCCCTAAGTAGATTTTTAAAAATTCATTTTCTGATTGTTAACTATTAACTCACAGAAATTAAACTGAATTTTGTGCATTGACCTTGAGCTTGTGATCTCACTGGAGCTATTTGTCAGTAGTTGTTTTGTGGATTCCTCAGGGTATTAGTTATCATTCCCAGAAGTTATTTGCTTAAAACAACAGCTATTTACAATCTCAGTTTCTAAGGGTCAGTAGTGGGTGTGGCTTAACTGGGGGCCTCGGGCTCATGGTCTCCCAAGTCACGCTGTTGGCTGGGGCCGTGGTCTCATCCAATGGCTTCCTGGGGTGGGTGGGGATCCACTTGAAACTCACCCACCTGAGGCCCATCCCCGGGCTGCCACTTGATGTAGCTGCTGTTCCCCTAGGTGAGTGGCTCAAGAGAGGGGAGGGAGGGGAGATGCCCAGAAAGGAAGCCAGTCTTTCATGGCTAAATCCCAGAAGCGACGCCCATCCCCACATGATTCTATGCGTTAGATGCGAGTCACCGGGTCCAGGGCACATGGAGGGAGGCAGGTGAGGTGTGAGCACCATGGTGTCCTCCAGTCCGCCCGCCAGGTCAGGGTTTCCCACGTGAACAATGGTGTCATCAGTGAATAAGCGATAAGATTTTGAAACAAGATTATAATCTAATCATTTCTATAACGTGTAAAGATATTGAAATACACTCTCCAAGATGAAAGGACTCAGAATATCCCATCGTGTAGCCTTCCTTTAAAAATTACTAAAGATGGTCTCCTGGAAGACGAATCTAAGTAAGGGTAACTGGTAAACCGAGAAATGGAGTTCAAGGTCGTGGTTTTGATACAAACATAACCATAGGTAAATTTTACACTTGATCTTAGCCAAAAGGCTGAGAAGCAATCCCATATGTAAATCCCGAGATGCATGTTTACTCTTAAAATCACTAATGGGGAAAAAAAAGCAACGAAAACGTAAGTAAGTCTTCAGCTGATGGCTGAAGTGGAGGGAGCGGGAAGCATGAAGACCAGCCTATCGAGAACCCTGCGGTTGTGGGACAGACATGGGTGAGTGGGACGCTGTGTGGCCACATGATGACTGTGTTTGTGTCCAGGCAGCGGTGTCTGCCGCTGGGCAGGGTGCTGCATGCTGGCGTCCACTTGTCTGTCCGCTCACCCTGCCACTCCTGTGCTTGCGCATGTGCCCTTCCACCTTAGCCCGCAGCTTCCTCGTTGGGGCTGGCTTGTCTCTCCTCCTGCCAGGACCCCACCACCTGCGCCCAACACAGAATCACCTCCCACCGAGCTGTAGAGGGAAGTGAGGTACGCGTGTCACCAAACTGGGTCAGTTATCCTTTGCCATGCAGTAAGTCAACCCAAACCCTAGCAGCTCAAGCAGTAAACACGCTTGTCTCAGTTTCTTCAGGGCAGAAATTGGGGGGCAGCGTGGCTGGGGGGTTCTGGTTGGGGGTCTCTCGCTGGGTGATGGGTGAGCGGTAGACTGTGTCATCCAAAGCCTCGGTTGGGGCTTGGACCGGCTCGGGTCCTCTGCGTGCGGCCTTGCTGGAGGGGAAACTGCGATGCCCGTGTGACCTCTAAAGTCACACACAACACTTGTCCTTCGCTCTTTGAGAAGCAGGTCACCGAGTCCCATTCGCCTGCCCGCGGGGGACAGGAATTATCCGCCTTGTCCTGAGTGGAAGAGTGCCGAGACATCTATGGGCATTTAAGACCAAGCATAGTTCAGGTAGGAAGGATTAAAATGGAGACAAAGTCCATTCATACTGATAAGAGGTAAACTCCACAGTGAGGACACAGGAGGTGAAAGGTGAAGACTCTGTGATGCACAACATAGCATTTTAAAGAACAACTAACTGCGGGGAGAGTGCCAAAAGGGACCCGGGGGGAGCGGCCAGATGAAAATGCATTCGTGTGGATGTCTCAAGCCTCATACTGTACCCTCAGATTACCTTTATTTTAAGCATTTAGGGACCATTAATTAAAAAGAGGGATCGGGGCACCTGGGTGGCTCAGTCTGTTCAGCGTCTGACTCTGGGTTTCGGCTCAGGTCCTAATCTCAGGGCGGTGAGATGGAGTCCCGCTTGGGGCTCTGCACCCAGTGGGGAGTCCGCTAGAGAGTCTCCCTGCCCCTCTCCCATCCCGCACACGCGCGCGCTCTCAAATAAATTAATAAAATCTTTTAAAAATAAAAAAAAGAGGTATCTAATGGTCCACAAAGAAAATCTGAGTCAATTTCTCAAACAGAAGTGACCCCATTTATATTCTCCGGCTCCAATATAATAACACTCAGAATCAATAACAAAAACCAGACCAACTAAGCATCCTCACAGCCCGCTACAAATGTAATCTCTTTCTTTATTCCCTAAATAACCATTGATTCAAAGGGGAAACAAAAGCTCAGCCATTAAGGGCAATTTAGAAACTAGTGATACCGAGAACATCACACATCAAAACTCACGTGCTCTGGGGTTAAGTTTGGATATGAAATGAAACAAACAAGCACAATCATGAATGGCCTTTGAACCACTGCCTGGGCAGGTGCCCTCCGTGCCACATGCCCCGGGCGCATGCTCCCACGCCTTGTTCCATGTTACGTTTTGTTTTGCTGTGGCTCACTGTCCTCTGTGTCCACCCTCCCCTTGCCTTTCAAAACGGAACCCCCCAGGTTGGCCTGTGGTACGTTTCGTGGTCCGCGACCGAGTATGGGCAGGAGGCATGTGGTGGGGGTTCTCCCTCCCAGGGAGAGGGGATGACCGGTGCAGGCAAGGCCAGCTGTCCTCTGTCAAAATGACCAACCAGTATCCCCACAGCATTTGTGCCCACGGCTCCTCTCCTGCGCCCACTGACTGCAGACACGGTGCCTTCACTGCGTGCGTGGCTTTCTGGAATGGTGCATGTGCTGTTTCTGTAGCCGATATTCAGTATTCACAGATCCTGGAATCGCGAATTCACCTGCTCGCTAAATCCTGTTTGTAAGGCACGGTGTCCACAGTCGTTGGGGGACATGGCCAGAGCAGCGAGGACAGAGAGGGACCCGACGTCCCCAGCAGAGACAGGAGGAGGCAGCGCCCAGCCTTCTTGGTTCGGCTCGTCCTGGAAACCAGTGCCCTGTCTGTTGTCTGTCTAGTGCCCCATGTCCCGCCTTTTCGTGCTTTTGGTTGTGACTCCATGGCTGAAAACGCGCCCTCCCCCAACCCATGGTGCTGGAGTCACACCTGGGGCTGCGATGGGCCCACAGAGGAAACTGCGGGCGGGGTGGGTTTTGTTCAGGCCTGAGGTGCGGCTGTTTCTTTGATGAGCCAACAGCAGAGTCAGTAAGGTGCCTTCAGATAGAAGCCATATGACACACGGTTCTATTGTGACCAGAGGCTCCCAGGAAGCCGACCCTGCCTTCCCCCAGGAGACCTGGCTGTGTGTTTGTGGCTCCAGAGTGTGGCAGCCCTGGACGGCAAGAATGCAGCCTTGGAGCTTATGTTGGCACCAGGCCTCCCTTGCTCCCTCCCACGTGACCTTCCAGTTAAGATCCACGTGTGGACGTGTCTTCCACCCCCCCCCTTCCCTCCCTTGATGGCCGATGCCGGGTGGCCTGGCCACGTGGGCCTGGCATGGGGTCTGCGCACATCCTGTCTCCCTGGGCCTCGGGGCGGTACCAGTTCTGTCACTAGGGCAACACATATCTGCTCCTGTCAGGGTGACCGCGTCACTGACGGGTTCTCCTCCCTCTGTGAGTTCCCGGCTCACGTAGTTTGTTCAGTTTTCCAGCTTCTCCGTATCCGTTTCCAGAACTTGCTGACGTGGCCTCCATCTGTGTGCATGGCCGGAGCTCGTAGGACAGCTCCATGTTCTCCGTGTAATGATCCCGTCTCCCTTCACCCCTGGTGTGGGAGAGATTAAAAAACCAGAAAGCAATGTTTACCAAGTGTCCTTTCTGCATGGTTTTGAGCTGATGGTGTGTTTTTTCTGCCTCGGGCTCCTGGTGGAGCCGAGTCACACGGACGAACTTTCTGAGGCCCATCCTGCTGATCACGAGGAGCACATCACTGCTCAGAAGTCAAAAGTCAGAGGGGCACCTGGGTGGCTCAGTGGATTAAGCCTCTGCCTTCGGCTCGGGTCATGATCCCAGGGTCCTGGGATCGAGCCCCACGTCAAGCTTTCTGCTCAGCAGGGAGCCTGCTTCCTCCTCTCTCTCTGCCTGCTTCTCTGCCTACTTGTGATCTCTGTCACATAAATAAATAAAATATTAAAAAAAAAAAGTCAGAAGTCAGAGCATTTCACTTAAAATGCGTGCGTCTGTACCAGTGAGCACACATGCGTGGACACACACACATCCACACACATCTCCTCTGGGTTCTGCTGTTCTGTCCTGTGCTGCCTGCCTGGGCTTTGTTTCGGCATCAGGGTTGCCCCACCCGGTGAGCTGCGGTGGAAGTCCCTCTTCTGTTTTTGGGAGCTGCTCAATCTGGGCAGGGAGATGGGAGCCCCTGGAGAAGCCGAGGAGCCGGCCGGCTCTGGCTCTGGCTCTGGCGTGGGGGAGGGTGGATGTTTCAAACCCCCTACTTGATGCATTTCTGGGTGGCCTTTTGCGTACGTGCTCTGGGCACCGTGCAGCAGACCTGGATGGAGGGCTGGGGCAAGAGGCTGAGGTGAGTGGTGAGGAGTGCGAGCTGGTGAGCTTGGGTGTGAGGACACCAGGGCTGGGGTCTGGTAGGGGCTGGGCTTGGCCTAGGGGCTTGGGGCAGAGGATCAGCCTGGGCTGGGGGCATAGGTTTGGGGTGCTAGCTAGACATGGTAGGTGTTCTGGGCCCTGTGGGTACACGCAGCTGAGCTCAGCAGCGAGGGCCTGGGAGTGGGAGGCCCAGGCACTGGGGGAACCCTGAGTCTGCAGGGGGGACTGGGTGGAGGGGCTCAGGAGAGAGAAGGACAGATGCTCCTGCTCTCTGCCCCCAAGCCAAGATGGGGAGACCACTCACGCTCTGGGCACAGTGCTGGCATCGCCTCCCCCAGGAAGCTTTCCTGGGTTTCCAGCTGACATCTCTAATGACTTGATGATTCCTGGTGCTGGCCTCACTCTTCTCAGAGGACACGTTGGCATGTGGGAGGGTGGGGCCCACGGGCAGCTGGGGGACACGTGTGTGTAGGTCCCACCTGGCATGGGCAGTGGGGCAGCTTGGTACTGGGGTGGTGGGGCTCCTCCCAGCCCCTAGGAGCCCAGGCAGGTGGGGGTGGAGCCCGTGGCACAGAGAAGGGGCCATGTGCAAGGGGAGGCTCACTTAGCAGAGGGAGGGCCCATGGGGCCTGGTTTCTTCGGAGAGCTGGGTACATGTGCACATGTGTGCACCTGGCCATCTGCCGTGTGTGTGTGTCAATGAGTGTACACAGGAGGGCACGCTTGCGTGACCTGCATGTGTACACACATTTGTACAGATTGGAGCACTGTGACGTGTGTGTGTGAATCTGCTCTGTGTGTCCACGTGCATGTCTGCAGGTCCGCGTGGGCACACATGTGCCTGTGTGCGCACACAGGCTGTGAGAGTGTGCATGCGTGTGCACACACAAGCGTGTGTGTAGTATGTGCTCACAAGGGGGGACCCAGCTAGGGGCTCATCTGGACACCTGGGCTTTGCCTCACCTGGCCTCTGCGGGCTTCTCGGCAGGGTCTTGGGGGTGGAATCCCACAGGCATGGCCACTGTCCCCTTCCCCAGGCAGCACCCGCAGAGGCCCCCATGGGACCTGGTGTAAATACAGCAATCCCAACTTCAGATAAATACAAGATGCATCAAAAGATTTAAGGCACCTGTTGTGTATTAAAAGAATTATATCTTGTTTATGGTTCGGTATAAAACTCAGGGCTGATTTATATAGAGGCTGGCCCATCACAGAGGAAATCTCATTTCAATCATAAATGGCAGGGTTTGATTTAAGAATTCATTCTTTAATGGGTCTGCAATGTTCAAATTTAAACCCATTCAATTCATCAGCCAAATATTCAATATGGGGCACAGGGAACTCATTTAGGCAAACAGAGACTTTTAATATAAATTTTCCGGGAGATTTCTCCATCGATTCCGCAGTTTAGTGCAAAATGATTTGTGCGATACATTCTGGGGGATCAATGCTGCCGGTCAATGGCTCCTGTACAGCCGTTCCCCCGCCCGGCGCGGGTCAAGGCACTTTGGCTCTCGGGGAGCTGCGGGCCCAGGCGGGGATCACCGGCCTCTGCGTGTGCAGCAGCCCACTGCGGGAGGGTGGGGGTGCTGCTGCCCTGGCCCGCGGAGCATCTCGGGCTGACTTAGGGACCTCTTCGGGTCGGTATGTTGTCTGCTGAGTGGACGAGACCCTGGGGCTCCGCTGCCAGGCTGACACTGCAGGGCCGGGCACGGTGTCTGGCTGTGTGTCGGGGCCATCTCGGGGACACTCCCGACTGTTTAGTCTGGAGCCACCTGTCCTCCCTGGAGCCGCCCAGGAGGGGCTCTGTCAGTTGTGCTGGCCCGGCCCAGAGGTGTCGGGGAGCTGGTAGACAGCATTCAGGGCCAGGCCAGAGCTGCCCCATATGGCTGGGGCCTGCGTGGAGGGCTGGTCTCTAGACAGTGGGGAGTCGGATGACTACAGACATCCAGGCATCAGACTGGAGTCTTTCGTCAGGAGGGTCTCCAGGGGCCTGGGCGCTGGACCCCACAGCCCCCTGTACCCTGGCCCGAGCAGAAGGAGCGATGTGGGGAGGGGGAGCCGCTGCCCAAGTGAGGACAGAAATGTCTGCCCCCACTGTGCCCTCCCTGCCCCTGGGCTGGGGTGAAACCCATCACCAGGGTGGCCTGGGGCCTCTGTCCTGAGCCCCTGTTTCCCAGGCCTGGTGGCTGGGGCCTCAGGGACCTGCCCAAGGTCACCAGGCAGGTGAAAGCCATGAGGTCTAAACTAACACGGTGCAGCTGGAACACATGGGGGGGGCTGGACTGTGGAGGCAGCCCCAGCACCTAGAGCCCCAGCAGCCCCAGTGGAGGCCCACACCCCCCACATAGCGCCCTGGAGATGGGCCAGCTGGACACTCGCTGCTGCTGCGGGGGGATGGCCCCAGGGCTGGGGTACAGGGCTTACCTGCCCCGGGCGGCTGGGGGGACATGACCAGGAGCGATTCCGGGGTGTATGGTGCGGTGGCCTTGGGAACTGTGAACCCCAAAGGGCCCTCTCTCTGGAGTAGGTGCAGTGGCCCCAGCATCCCAGGCCCGGAGTAGGGGGTGGTGTGACCCTCATGCTGGTGCTCCCTTCCTCATCCCAGGACCTGCCCCACCTTCCTCTGGGCCCCACCTCCCACCTCCTCTGTACTCTCTGTGGTCCCCCACACCCCTCCCTCAGCCTCGCCAGGGGTTTGTTTTCTCATTAGTTCATTCATTCATTCATTCATTCATTCATTCATTTGTCCGTTCATTCACACACCTGTCCTCTGCTCCCACTGAGATACACCTGCAGGTTTTCCCTCATGCAGCTCTGGGTCTGGGGGCTGGATCTACAGGAGTTGAGCCTGCGCAGGAGGATCAAGGCATGGGGGCTCCAGCCCCGTGGGCTCTAGCAGGGTGAGTGCAGTGGCGGGGGTTCGGTGGCCCTGCAGGAGGGTCCTGGAGTGGGGGAGGAGCTAGTGCCACCGTGAGGAGGGCAGGGGGCTCTGAAGCAACCCTCTAGGGTCACAGATGACCTCAGGGAACCGGGATGAGCCACCATCTCTCGGGCCTCCATGGAAGCCCAGGTCTTCAGAGACTCCCATGGGGGTAACCTTGGGGCCTCCCCATGACTTGAGGGACACGGGGGCGGGGAGGGAATGCAGGTGGAGGCTTGCAGTCACCAAGGCTGCCCACTGCAGTCTGGACAGGCCCACTTTCCCAAGGCCAGGTGCTGGGCTCTGCGGTGGAGTAGAGGCAAGTGTGAGTCTGGCTGGCAGATCTTGGCCGCCCAGTCCCGCCTGGTGGCCCCTGTCTGAGCACACCAGCTGGCTTGGCAGTGTCCCTGTGCACGAGGATACTCCAGGAATGGAAAGCAGAGCCCATATTGATTTCATTTCCAAATTATTAATCAAGTTCACAGCTCAACAGAAATATTGTATTGTTCAGCTTGGGCAGGTCCAAACGGCTCTCCCTCAGGCGAGGAGAAGGGGGCCAGTGAAGGACAGCGGGTGATAAACGTCCCAACCTCCATAGAGGCCAACGGGCGCCCATGGGGTGCTCAGAGCGCCAGGCCTTGCCCCCCCCACAGCCCTCCCACCTGGCCAGCTGAGCACCAGGAGGGGCCTGGGGTCCAGATCCCTTGTGGGTGGTGGCCCTGCTGACCAGGCAGGGACCCTGGGGGTGGGACCACAGCCAGGGACTTCTCCTGGCCCCTGGGAGGCTGGGAGGGCAACTGGGGGGAACAGAGTGCCGCTCAAGGCTTCGTCAGATGCCGGGGCCTGGCCCCGCGGTGCTCCCGCTCCCGGTCGATCAGGCCTGCTGGCACCACCTGCTTGCCCAGCCACCCTCTGCCGCCCGCCCTGGGGTTTAAGGGCCTCCCCGTTTACCTGTCCATCTGTCCGGGGA
Organism: Mellivora capensis; assembly: GCA_004024625.1. Classification (NCBI taxonomy): domain Eukaryota; kingdom Metazoa; phylum Chordata; class Mammalia; order Carnivora; family Mustelidae; genus Mellivora; species Mellivora capensis. Next base: position 116,697 of record PISX010002583.1, on the reverse strand, counting down.
GCTGACCGCCCCACCCCCCGCCCACACCCCGCCAGCAGACTGGCTGCATCTGAGCCTGGTGCTCAGAGGTTTGGAACTTTTCAAGGCACCGTGGGGGCCTTCACTGAGCACCTACTGTGCTTTGCTCTGAGGCCAGAGCACCCTTGGGGTTTTGGTGGCTTCTGACCTGCAGTATCGAGTTTCCCCCTGACCCTGCCCTCGAGGTCAGATGGACAGACGGATGGATGTATGGATGGATGGACGGACACACGGACAGACGGATGGCAGAATGGAAGAATGGATGGATGGATGGACAGATAGAAGAGTGGATGGACAGATAGAAGGACGGATGGATGGATGGATGAACAGATAGACAAATGGATGGATGGACAGATGGACAGACGGACAGATGGATAAACAAAACGGACACACGATCCACACAATGGAACGTTTTCCAGGAGGACATTCTGACTCTTGCCCCCACCAGGATGGACCCCAGGAGCACTGTGCTCAGTGCCATGAGCAGCCACAAAGGGACAACACTGTGTGATCCCACTTCTGTGAGTCCCCAGAGGAGTCAGAACACAGACAGAATGTGGACAGTGGATGTCGGGCTGGGGGACGGGGAGAGATGGGGATCTCGTGTTTCTTGGGGGCAGTTTGGGAAGAGGAGAAAGTTCTGGAGGTGGGGGAGTCTATTCGCAACATTGTGAAAGTGCCTGATGCCGCTGAATTGCTCCTTAAAAATGGTTACATTTTATGTAAAATATATATTTATTATTTTTATTATAAAATATTACATATATTTTACCACAATTAAAAAAATGTAATTTACCAAAACCCAATGGATGATGTACTTTTATTTATTTGTTTTTTAAAGATATTATTTATTTATTTGACAGAGAGAGGGAACACAAGCAGGGGGAATGGGAGAGGGAGATGCAGGCTCCCCACTGAACAGGGAGCCTGATGCGGGACTCAATCCCATGACCCCGGGATAATGACCTGAACTGAAGGCAGATGCTTAATGACTGAGCCACCCAGGCGCCGGATGATGTACTTTTAGTGGGTGAATTGCACGGAATGTGAATTACGTCACATGTGTGAATGTTTGCGCGCTTGTTAACACGTGTGCCCAGGTTCCGTGCCAATGGCCCGAGGGGTGGTGGTGCTAGTGTTCCCCAGCCCCGGGAACTCGGGAGGGGACAGGGCCTGGGGTTCCTGATGGAGGGGACTGAGGGACTTGCTTTGGGAAGAGGCTGGGAGCAGTGGTCTGGGACACTGGGACCGGGAGCCCGAGTGTCCAGCAAAGCAGCTCAAACACGACAAAGCTCTTTCAGTTTGGAGCGAAAGGGGCAGAGATGGCACAGAATGAAGACTGTTGTGGTCCTTGAGCCCTTCAGTAGCCAACTTGGGTTATGATTTAGGAAATAGGAGGGCCACTTGGAGGCTGACCAAGAGCCTGAGAGCTGAGGAGGCTGAGAAGGACCGGGTCCCAGGAAGCCATGTGCCCGCCATGTGCCCGCTATGTGCCCGCCCGGTGGCCATCTTGTCAGGAAGGACTTGAGCTCACGGAGGAACCACTGCAGGGAGCCCCACCCCTACCTGGATGCCATGAGTTGAGGTGCTGTGAGCCGGAGCCCGGCCTGTGGGGGCAGTGGGGTAAGCAGTTGGGGGAGCCGAGACCTGAGGGCAGGCCATGGGCTATGGGGAGCTCTCCGCCCCACACACAATCTTTCCATGGGCCTGACCCCCTCCTGTGGGTCAGGGAAGGCAAGACCACTCCTCCTCCTTCTCTTGGGACAGGGCTCCTGGAATGCGGCCAGTGCTGGGGGACACCCTGGGGCCCTGAGGCGGTGTTGGGAGTGATGACTGGCCCTGCCCAAGCCCCCAGCTGCAGCTGTGGTGGGGACGTGATTTGGGCTTGTCCAGGCGCTAAGCTTCCCCAGGTGAGGCTCAGACATGGTGGGGAGAGGCCAGCCCGGCTGGGTCTCATCCAGGCTCCTGACCATGTGCTGCCAGACACCAGAGTGGTTTGATGGCTCCAGCAGAGCAGGGAAGGGGCCAGGATGGAGTCTGGTCTATACTTGCGGGGGACAGAAGGGCAGAAGGGCAGGAACTGGCGCCCCTGTAGCTGAGAGGAGGGGATCCACTGAGGCGGCTGCAGCCCGCGCTGCAGGGAGGCCGCAGGGCCGTGTAGACAGGACAGGGCGGGGGTGAGCTGTCCGGGGCAGGGCTGGAGGCTGCGGGTTCTTGGGGGGAGGTGGCAGCCCCAGGGGGGAGGGTCCCCAGAGGATAGCTAATGTGCCAGAGTTCAGCTGCCAGTGCATGGCCTTCTGGGGGCTCCAGGGTGAGCCATGAGGGGGCACTCTCTGGAATCTAGGGGGGACATGCTGACCAGTGGGGCTGCCTCTCCTCTGCAGGCTGTCGTTCCTGCCCTACGGCCCCGAGCTCACTTACTCCTCCCGCCCTTTCCCAAGCCCTGCAGTGACCTCCACATCCTTGTCTGTGTGGCTTTGGGCCCCCTCCCCCCCAGGAAGCCTATGACAATGCGGGGCCCTGTCCTCTGCTGGAATCCTCAGTGCAGGGCAGCCCTGCAGATCTCTTTCCCTTCGCAAGGAGCCCAACCCGGTGCCCTCTGCCTGTGGCCCAGGGCTATAACAGAATCAGGCCCTGGCCTGGCTCTCCCACCCCCAGCCCAGTGGCTGCATGGGCAGGGTGGGCTGCCAGGCTGGGAAGAGACCCCGCTATCCACCCTCCAGCTGCCGCACAGGCTCTGCTTGGTCCTGGGCACGGAGCGGGCCTCGGCGGTGGTCCCCTATGGTAGTCACAGTGGGGTGTTCGTGGCAGGGGGCAGAGGTGGTGTAGGACCTGCTGAGCCGGCGTCACCCTGTCCCGGGAGGGGGAGTGGATGCCGAGCTGGGCAGGCTGCTGGGGGCTCTCTGGGGGGCTCACTGCCCATAGACGGGCCTCTGTCCCCCAGCAGGGCCCAACTTCGTGACACCTCTTCTTTCTCTTTCAACTTACTTGAATCCTTTCTTCTGACAGCCCCTCTTGGTCACGTCTTGAAGTGGCCAGAAGTGTCTGCCAAGCCCACTGGACACCAGCCATGTGGGCCCTGCTGATGGACAGCGGGGCTGAGGAGACACCTGCCTGGCAGCCTGGGAGCTGGGCGTTCCGGGCTGGCCCCAGGACCACTGCTGTGGGGTGGGGGGCCCACCATCAGGACTCCCAAAGCCACATCTGGGACCTGGGTCAGGGGGGCTCTGAGCGTGGGCCCTGCCGTGGGGCTGCTCAGGCCTCACAGTGAGGAGCTCCAAGAGTCTCCTGGGTGGAGGACAGACACACCCTACGGGCCTGGCCATGAGGCCGGTGGCCATGGAACTATGTTGGTGGGCGGCTGCTCACCCTGATCCTGGCTCTCGGGGTCTCAGAGGGCCGCTGGCAGCAGTCTCACATTCATACAGGCCCTGGGTTGTAGCCATTGCCCACAGCAGCCCTGCCCTTGGACAGGGAAGGTTGGGCAACCAGCCATGTGCTGAGTGGCTGTGCAGGGTAGGCCTGTCCCTGGAGAGGACCCTAAGAGCCACTGGTGGGATTAGGCCCTGCAGGGCAGAGGGGCGCAGAGGTCCTGCGGGCAGAGATCACTTGGGCTGGCCCGTCTCTGTCTAGCAGGGTGGACAGAGGGCCTGGGGGCTGCCACTTCTGCAGAGCCCGCCAGATGGGTATGGGATGACCTCAGGGCATCCAAAGGCTCTGGAGGAGCGTTTCTCCCCACTGAGCCACCACAGTCCTTCCTCCACTCTGAGGCCTAGTTGGGAGCGGGGGCTCCCTTGGCAGGCCCATCAGGGCTGGGGTGGCAGGTCAGAACCAGTTCACTGAGAACAAGGGGCCTACAAGGGGAATGTCAGCAGTCACAGGTAGATGACATGGGCTGCAAGGGTTGGAGGGCTGTACCACTAGGATCAGAGACCGCGGGAGGTGGGGGGGGGCTTCCTGCATCAGAGCAACCAGATGGGACCTGTCTGGGGCCAGATCTGGGGCTGACGTGGGGAACCAGGTTCTCTCCAGGAATGTATGGGCCAGGGGATGCCCCGAGGGCACCTGAGGCAGAAGGGTACCGAGCTGTGCTCTGGCCTGGGTCCCTCTCGGTGCCTGGGGGACCTCAGGCTCCCTCTTGCCCTGGTGGACACCTGGCCAGCCCACTGTCAGGGCCCCAGCACCTGCCTTGGCCTTCCCTGCTCTGGCCATATGCCTGGTCAACGAAGCTCTGCCTCCCACCCCCGTGCCCAGGGCACCTGACCTCATGGAGGCCTTTGCTCACCTGGGAGGGCCGTCCTCACCCCCCATTGCTGGCCTGCAGGGTGCCCATAGGGGCGGCAGGCCTGGGTTCCAGCTGGTTCCGCCTCCAGGCGTGTGACCGGTGGTTGAGCTCCCTGCTCTGAGCCACTCCACTCGCCCACGCCTGTGTCTTAGTCATGGACAGGGCCGCACACAGGGGCTCCTTGCCTCCTTGGCTTCCCCTGCTAGGACTCGGGGGGCTGGGCTGTGACCTGCGCAGGAGATGCAAGTGCCAGCTCCCAGGGGTCCTCTGCCCTCAGAGTCCCTGCCTGTGACTGGGAGCCTGTTCAGGAAGGTGTCTCCCCAGGACCCAGGGCTACCCATAGGCCTGGCCCTCTGACCCCTCCTTCCCACGCAGGGCTGGCCAATGCCCTGGGGTCTGGGGGGCCGAGGCCCAGTAGGGTCTCCGGCCAGCCTAGCTGCTGCCTGGAGGGGAGGGCCCAGCTGCGGGCTCTGAGCCGAGGCTTAAGTCATTCGCTAGCCAGCTCCCCCCACCCCCTGCCCCCGTGTTGGATTGAGTCAATTCTTTCCAACCACATTTGCTGTCTTATTGTTTATTTTCAGGCCGCAGTGGCAATTTTCGATACCCACCTCAGATATGGCTCGGGTCACCTGTCATTCCAGAAAGGTCAGCGACTCATTTAAAGTTTCATCACTGCACATAAGCAGGCGAACACCATTTCATTTGTGGCCTTTGTGTGGGCCAGAGGCCCGGCCTGTCATCTCCTTCCCGGCCTCGACGCCAACAGCGAGGCCATCACCCCCAGGGGGTGGGCTGCAGCACCCCACCCATCCCGGCCCCCCCAGGCCCCCCCTTGGCCCGTCCTGTGCCTGGACTCTGAAGATGGAATTCTCCAGTTACCCACCTGGCCCTGGGCCAGCCCATTCTCCCCTTGTCCCAGATGTGCTGGGAGGCTGGAGGTTCTGAGGAATGAGGGAGCTCTGGCTGCCATGCTTGGTTGGGGTCGTGACTCTGTGCAGGGCTGGGCAGACAGCCCCACAAGCGAACCCTGGAGAGGGAAGAGTCTTGGATCCTAGAGGATGGCCAGCCCCAAGACCAGGTGACCCTTGTTTTGCAAACCCCAAGGGGGGCACTGGGAGGTATCTGGGGCCTTTGGGGTTTGCACTTGCTGGTGTGGGAGCATCACAGCCCCTTCCCATCTCCCTCTGGACATGGGCCCCCAAGGGCAGGGCTGGGTCCTGGAGTTCCCGATGTCCAACGTCCTGCATGGCCTGAATGCAATGGGTCTATCTGTCTTTACAGCCCCCTGCTCTGGAGAGGACTTACAGCAGCTTGTACAGATGCTTCTGAGATAGCTTCTGAGACAGGAAGATGGCATGGGTGTGGTGGCCCCAGGCAAGAGCGCTGGCTGGCTACATGTGGTGGGGCCACAGGGCACCATGGTCGCCATGCTCTAAGAGCAGGACAGCAGGCTGCTCACCTGCCCGGCCCAGGGGACTGGTCCCTGAGGGCTGCCTGCCGATGGGAGGGGCAGTGTCCTTGAAAGGGGCCAAACAACATGTGGGTCATGTGTTCTCCTCTGTGGCCCAGGGAACACTCTAGGCAGTGGGCTCCCAGCTGGCTGGCCCACTGGGTCTCTGAGGGCTGCAGCTTCTAGAACATTCCAAATGCCTTCAAGGGGCCAGGGTTGAGCTGGGACCGCTGGGGTCTGGCTTTGCAGACCACTCCCACCTCCCGGTCTCTGCTGGGGGAGCCGAGGCCCCTTCTCTCCGCCTGCCTCACTGGCCGGGGTCTCCTTCTCCACCAAGCTGGCTTTGAGCCCCTGGTCTCCTGCGGGTGCCCGAGCTGGTCTTGCCAGTCTCTAGCCCATCTTGGAGCTCCCATGTCTGCTTCCTCAGGGACCGGAGGACAGGGGGTCTGCTGGGAGCAAGACCAGAGCGGGAACAGAGGGAGTGAGCTGGGAACATTGTCTTCAGGGACCGGGCTGTTGGGGGCAGGGTGGAGCCCCTTCTGGTCTGAATCAAGGCCCCTCACACTCTCTGGCCTCCACAGAGGAGCTCCTGATCTCGCCCACCACTCTGGGTTGATACTACGGGCTTCATAGCCCTGTGTGATAGGCACCCGTCGTCCCTCCCTCCACTGCCACTGCCCACCTACCCACCCAAATAGCTGTCCACCCATCCCCTGCCATTCCTTCTTCCCTCCCTCCATCATCCATCTGTCCATCCATCTGTCCATCTGTCTGTCCATCTATTAATCCATCCACCCATCTGCCCACCCATTTGTCAGTCCATCCATCTCCCTATCATTCCCTCCATCATTTGTCCATCCATCCATCCGTTCATCTGTCTGTTCATCTATTAATCCATCCACCTGTCTGTCCACCCATCCCCCCACCATTCGTTCTATCTGTCCAATCCATCCATCCATCCATCTGTCTAGTCATCTATTAATTCATCCACCCAAACGTCCATCCACCCATCTGTCCACCCATTCCCCCACCATTCCTTCTTCCCTCCCTCCATCATCCATCGGTCCATGTATCCATCTGTCCATCCATCCGTCCATCTGTCTGTCCATCTATTAATCCATCCACCCATCTGCCCAGCCATTCATGTGTCCATCCATCCCCCCACCATTCTTCCCTCCCTCCATCATCCGTCCATCCATCCATCCATTCATCCATCTGTTCATCTATTAATCCATCCACCTATCTGTCCACCCATCCCCCCACCATTCCTTCTTCCCTTCCTCCAACATCCACTAGCCACCCGTCCATCTGTCCATCCAGCCATCAGATCAGAGAGTCTACAGACATGCACAGGACCCTGCTGGGACCAGGCCGTGGTCTGGGCACTGGGAATCCAGAGGGTGAGTTCCAGGGTCTCAGCTACCATGGAGAACACACTGCTGTTTCATGACTCCACCTCTGCCTGCAGGAACAGGTGACAAGTGGGGTGAAAGGGCTGGGCTGCCCCTGGTGGTCCCACAATGGGGCCACTGGGGTCTGTCCTGGGGTCCCATCTGAGCCCCTCAATTCAGCTTCAATGTGTCTCCCTTAACCCCTGCTCAGTGCAGAGCCCAGTCCTCCCAAGCATGGGGACTTGCTCCTGGCCAGGCTGCCCCTCAGAGCAGAGAGGAAAGGCCCCTTGCTCCCTGCCCTGCCCGCCACTCCTGCCTCGCCAGGTCTCCAGCTGGGCCCCACCTCTTGGACAGCCCAGCGCTGGGGCTGGGTGAGGAAGGCCCTGTCCTGAGACCTCACAGCCCATGAGCAGGGTACTTACCACACGTTCTGGGGGTCATGGGGAGAGCACCCTGCTCTTCCACCTGAGGACACCAGGTCCACGAGTCCTGCTGTGTGGCGGCTCCCCCTGAGGGCCCGGCCTGGTTTGGGGCACGCCTCTGCCCTCCAGCACCCCCGGATGATCTCGCTCCAGCGTCAGAGGGCCTGCCAGGCAGGGACCGGTGGAGGGAAGCAGGAGGGAAACAGGACAGGGGTGGGACAGAGCGGCGCCCACACGCACCCCTGCGCACGCCACAGAGAGGAGAAAGAAAGGTAACTGATGGGCAGTATTTTAAGGCATATTAACTCAATTACAAGTATATTTTTACAATCATGGCTCCAACATTTATCACGCGGCATTTATTAGCCCCCGGAGCTGGGCTGTGTCAAATGAAGACTGCGAAGCAGGAGCATTTCATTACGCTCTGCCCGCGCCGGGTGCTCCTTCCCGAGTCTCTTAAACCGCACGATTTTATCAAAATCTTCGGAAATTGAAGCAATCACTAAAAGGTGTCGGGGAATTAAAATGTTCTGTCTCGGTGAAAGAGATACACTTCTTGTAACATATATCAGTGGTTCTTGTTTTTTTAAAGACACATTACTATGCAGAGAAAAGTCCCCCGCGCGGGAAGGGGGCCTTCCAGAAGGATCCGGCAGCGGTAATTCTTCATGCTTAAAAATTGTCTCCGGGAGACGTGCTGCCCGCGAGGGCGCCTTCTGCGCCTCCCTCCCTCCCTCCCTCTCTCTGTGTGTTTTCCGGTTTTGTTCTCACCCTCGTGATTTGGGGTCTCCACACTCCAGACCAGCCTCAGGTCTGGGGACAGAGTGAAGCCTGTGGGAAGGGCCGTGTCCGGAGTTGGCCCCGCCGACTTCTCCGGGCGTCGCCTTCCTGCCACTGCCTGTGGGCACGCAGTAATGGTCTCAGGGTCCATGGGGAGTGCTTCCCTCGACCCCCTCGCTCTGTGGCCCCAGCTTGGTGGGCGTGGCCCCCAGCTCCCAGGGCCCGGGCTGTGGGGCTGCCTGTAGTTTCCCCTTTCACTAAGACCCTCACTGTTTTGGGGGACCACCCGCTGCACCTGGCCCCCCAGTCACCTCTGAAGCCTTGAGGGGCTGCGTGGGGTCTCGCCTGAAGGGGCAGTCAGAGCAAAGGCTTTGGAGGCCTGATAGCCCCCAAGGAGGTTTGGCCATTTCTGCCACGTACCCTTGACCTGCCCGCCATTTGTGTGCGGTTGTTCGGAGGGAGAGGCAGGGCTCAGGGTTGGCCAGGGGACAGGTGTACCATGGGGCCCCGCGGTTAGCCCCGGGCCAGTCCCCACCGCTGGAGAGTGGAACCACGGGGAGGGGCGTGGTGCTGCATGCTGTGGGGGCTGTTCTGGGGCCAGGCTGGCGGTGGTGCAGGGGGGTGCGGGCGTGGGTGGTGCTGGCCGAGGACGCTGGCAAGGTCTGTGGGGTCGGCCTCGCTGCAGCCAGCCTGGTTCAGCCGAGGCTGGATTGGAGTCTGGAAGCCCCTCCCCCCCAGGGCAGTGGTGGGGAGACCTCCAAGGAGGGCAGAAAGCTGGCCAGGCACGGCTCCCGGCACCCAGCCATGAGGCCTCTGCTGCTCTGCGTGGAAGGAGCATGATTCCGGAAGCCCCGCAGCTGCAAAGCTGGGAGCAGTGTCATGTCCTTCAGTGAGTGACAGCAAAGCACACGTGAATGTCCACACGCCTGACCCCACCAGTGAGAGGGGGAGCCCTGCTCGGAGTTGGCCAATACCCCGGACACCAGGTGACAAGAGCCAGTCCCAAAGACATGTTGGCCAGACTCCACCCGTGTGGCCTCCTGTGGAGGACAGGCTGGTCACTGCCAGCCGAGGGGCGGCCCCTGTGACCCCAAGGGACCCCCGTAGGGCCTTCTGTGTCTCTGTCCCCATTGGGATTGGTAGTTTCAGGGAACAGTGGACAAAGGGGTACATCGGATCTCTTTATATAGTTTCTTATAACATCATATAAATCTGTACTTTTCTTTCAAAATAAAAAGTTAACTAACAGCTGGTTATAGAAAGCGAGAAACAAGCTGTGGTATCCCAGCTGGAATGAGAACTGAGCCTGGAGAGATGTGGGCGGAGCCTCTGGCCTGCCCAGGGCTCCTGCACTACCATGGTCCCCAGGGAAGGGACTCTGGGGCCCCCCACCTGCCCCCAGTGGCGTCTGCCTCTCCCATGTGTTGGGGGCTCCTGGACCCCTTTCCCAGGGGCAGTGCAGGCTGCCCAGAGTGGGGGGAGGCAGACCAGCTGCGGGGGCAGCTAGCCTGGGGCACACAGCATGGAGAGGGCTCAGCCCCACATGGCCTCCCCTTAGGGGGGATGCACAGTGCAAATGTGTGGAGCATGGAGAACCTGGCCGCCGTGCGGATGCACCAGTGAGAGAACCTGGGTGGTGGGGGAGGACTCTGGGAGGCGCATGTAGGGACCGTCAGGCCCCTCCAGCCCTGCCCTGTGGGCTTGGCCATGTCCCTCACCAAGTAGCCCAAGGTACTTCTGTGGTGCAGCCTGGAAGTGGCCCTGGGGGGCCCTGAGGCCCTGGTGTCTTCCTTCCCCTTTTTGGTCACTCAGCCTGGCTCAGGAGACCCCACATGGGCAGGGACAGACCAAGACAGGCAGGACTGCGACCCTTTTCTGTCCCTTGTCTGCCCCGGGCTCAGCCCGGTCTGACAGTGACCCAGGAGACGCACCCAGGGCTGGGGCTCCCATCAACATCTGGGAGGCCAGCAGGAGCGGCCTGGCTGCTGGGTTGGGGCTGTCCTTTGACGGGTCAGAGGAGAGGCCACAAAGGGCCTGAGTGGATCCTGGACGGGCCCAGCTGAGGCTTTTCAGCTTCTTCCTGGTCCGGCTGGGTTGGGTGGGCCCCGCTGGGCTCTGAGTGGCCCTGTGAGTTCCCTTCCCCTGCCCCATAGCCACTTAAGCCATCCATTGTTCAGAAGGCCCCGGAGAGGGACAGTGGTTTGGTGGTCATGTGGAGGGAGCCTCAGGGCAGACCCGGCAGAGGAGGGACAGACCCACAGTCCCCCCTGGGTCCCAGAGTCCTGCTGCCCCTGCACATCCCTTCCTCAGCCTTCAGTGTTTCTGTCCCCTGGACAGCCGGTGATTCCCCCTCCCCACGGCTCCCAGAGGTCTGTGTGTCCTGCCCTCTGGCCCCAGGTGGTTCTGGGTTCTATGGCTCCACCTGCACGCCCGGCCTGGCGGGCTCTCCTTGGGTACCCGTGCCATCTCTGCTCCCCGGAGGGTGCGGCTGGCCATCAGATGGGGCTGCCCTCACCTGGGGCTGGTGTGGGGCAAGAAGGAACCTTGGCTCCAATGCCACCGTGCTCACGTGTGGGGGAGACGTGAGCCTCTGGATCTTCCATGCAGCTCAGCACCGTGAGGTCAGAGGTCTACATCTCTGGAAGTCTGAGGAGAGAGCGGAAATCAGTGTTGTGACGATGGCCTCCCCTCACCTTGGCAGGTGGTGCTGTTAGCCTCTGACCCATGACGGCTCCTCAGGGCCCCCCAAGGGCCGCTGCACCCAGCCCTTCATGTGCTGGGCCTCTCCCCTCCTTCCCTCGCTGCCCACAATAACTGTCTGCCCCTCTGGGTCAGCAACCTGCCTCTGCCTCCAGGAAGCCCTCCAGGCTGTGCTGGGAGTTGCATCTCGCAGTGTTGTCTGCCTGCCCACCTCTGTAGCAGGAGCCCCAGAGTCTCTGCCTGGGAGGGGCTCAGGATCTGGCTGGGGGGGTCCTGCACATGGGGGGGCCCTGAGATAGCCCTCCTGTGGCCAGCGCCTCCCTTGGAGCCCCCAACCCGTGGTCACAGCGGGACTGCGCGAGCACCGTCTGCAAATCTGCGTGGACGGGTGGCCCTTCGGGGGCCATATCTCTGGCTTGTCGGTGTCACTGACTTTGCCACATGGGGTCAGGAGCTATGCCGCCCCGTCGTTTGTGTTCTCAATTTAATTGTTGCACTCCTTTTCTCCCTTAAAAAGATCAGTAAAAACTGTTAATTTGATCAATACTTAATTTTTTCACCCGGAGTGCGTTTCTTCTGCGGGCCCGTGATAAGCAGGCAGCGGGGCAGAGGGACAAGTAAATTGTCAGGAATCTCTCCACTCTCCCGCGGCCACTCCGCCACTTAGAGCCGTGTAATTTATACCCCAGCAGTGGCTCTGCAATTACCCTGTCTATTGCTGTCGACAGTATCACACTATCTTTTAAATAGATCCGGCTCGGCTGGTCCAGACGAGCCAACAGGACAAATGACGCCATCCCTCATCCCGCAAGCCCTAAAGAGATAAGTCCCCTAAAGAGGGGCCCATTTATCAGCTGATACAAGCCGGGTACTTACAAGCCTACTTCTTTGTTTGGGCTCTTTTCAGATTTCCAAAGCTATTGATCTAGCGCTGGGGAGCCAGGCCAGGATGCGGGGGCGGGGTGTTTGGGGGCGGCCTGGGGCCCGAGCTCACCCATGCTGTGGAAAGCCCAGGGTGGGGGACGTGGGCTCCCCCTGGCCATGGTGCGCCCCCTGCCCGGCCTGGCTGTACCTACTGGCCCTCGGCTATGCCACCCGCTGCCCTCTACCAGCCCGCTCTGGGGTGGACGAGGAGGCGGGGTTGACCGGGTGGTAATGTGGGCACAGCGGCAGACCCTCAGGCTGCCAGGTGCCCGGCTGCCCCCCAAGTAGCACAGGGTCTCAACAAGGCCACCCCAGGGGCTGGGCCCAGTAGCTCTGGCCCTGACCCAGTGCCTGCCTCTTGCTTGAGGCACCTGCTCCCATGAGGAAGGCTCCCTGCGTGCCTATCCTGCAGCCTCCACTTGGGCCTCCGCAGGCTGCGGGTCTGGGACCCCTGGTGGGGGTTTGCAACCAGAGACCATTGGCACTTTGCACTGGGGAGCAGGTGAGACCGGGAGACGGGCGCGGCGGGTTGGCTCCGGAGGACAGGGCCACAAGCTGCTCTGGTTTTCTTCTCGGGAAGGCCAGGGCTGAGACCAGGACGGGTGCCAGCGACCAGGGCCGGGGTGGGTGTGGGTGTGTCGCTGGCCTGGGGCGCCCTGGGGGGCCGAGATGGGGCTGATGGGGCTCCATATGGGCACCAGGGTGGGGATCCCCTGCCCCCACCCCCCTCCTCTGACCAGTCCGGGGGTGCCCCTTGCTGGTAAAGGAGCCCCTGGGGGAATCAGGGGCAAGGACCGGCCAGCAGCGACCGCGTCATGACAGCTGCCCCCTGGCAAAGCCAGGATGAGATGGGTCCCAACCCACCTCCCTCAGCCCAGCCTTCTGGGTTGGGGGAGCTCAGGCTCAGTTGGCCTCCCTGCCTCACTGGTGCCTGTGCCCATTTGGGTGCTCTCAGGATTTTGGGGTGTGGGAAGCATATGGACTGTCCTTGGTTCCCCAGAACCTCCCCACTGTGCCAACCCAAGATCGGTGCCTGTGGGACTGAATGGTCTGCCAGCCTCCTAGCTGGGCTGGATGGTAGCAAGGCCCCCCCCAGCCTCCCCTAAGAGCCGTGTCCACAAGGCCAGAGACAGGCTGGGGCCTGGGAGAGTAAGGTTGCAGGCATGGCCTGACCGTTGGAGCAAGAGGGAGGCTGGGTTGGCAGCTTCCCTGTGCCCCCCACCACCTCAGCCGCCTAATATTTTATCTCTTGTGTCCCCAGGATAGACACAAGGTTGAGGGCCTACCGAGTTGCACCCGAGGAGTGACTTTTCCTCCAGGCCCAGGGTCTGAGTGGGCAGGACGCTGACTGACCCCTGGATAGAGGCCCTGGGCCAGGCAGGCAGGGGGCTCAATGAGCCCCGGACGGAGGCCCCAGGTGGGGCGGGTAGGGCACTGACTGGCCCCCAGACGGAGGCCCTGAGTTGCGCAGGCAGGACGCTAACTGACCCATGGATGGAGGCCTCAGGCCAGGCAGACAGGGCGCTGACTGACCCCTGGACAGAGGCCCTGGGCCGGGCAGGCAGGGGGCTGACTGACACCTGGACGGAGGCCCCAGGTGGGGTGGGCAGGATGCTGACTAACCCCTGGACAGAGATGGAGGAGCTGAGTTTCTGCTTTGCCACCACTGTGCTGAGAGCCCACGGAGGATGGGTCTGGGGGTGCAGCCCCTCAGGCCCACCCGGGCACAGGCCGGCTGTGACCTGGGGCATTGGCTAGGAAGCTGGTAAGTGGATATAGGGTGCCCTAGCTTGTGGGTTCACAGCTCATGAACCCTGAAGGAAGGGAGGGCTCTTGTAGGGGTGCTCTGAAGCTGGGGGTGCAAATGGAGGCCCAGAGAGGCAGACAGTGTTGCCAGGGTCCCCGTGGGCACCCCAGAGCCAAGACCATCCCAAGGGCCAGCCTGGCACAGGCTGTTCTTCCCTCCTTCCCAGACATGGCCCCAAGGCCCAGGTGCCGCCTGTTGGGGCTTGTGCCCCCCAACAGCAGTCCTGACCTCAGCCATGTGCCCCACCCCTCTGCAGGTGCTCTCTCCCAGCTCTGGGTGCTCCTGATTACTTGTGGCTGCTGCCCACCTTCCTCTCTGACTCCGTGGCCTCCACGCTGTGTGGGTCCTGCCACCCAGCCTGCTCTAGCCCTTGGAGCTGGATCACAGGCAACACTGGCCAAGTGTAGGGCAAGGGGAAGCAGATGCTGGGGTGGGGGGGCTGTCACGGCCCCTGGCTGTTTCTGCATGGCCTCTGAGCCTTCTGAGGACCACTTCTGAGGGAGCATCATGAGAAAGAGCAAAATGGCAGGCAGGACCAGACTGGGACAGGACCACAGGGATGGCCCTGCTCGGGCCTTGCTTGGGAGTCCTGCCATTGGGACCCTCCCTGCCGGCAAGTCTGGGGGGAGCGGCAAGCTCTCAGCAGGAGCCAAGCCCCTCCTTCCACGATGGACGGGTCCTGGGCCACGTGGGGTGGCGCGCTGCCTCCTGGCGGGGCTGCCCTGCCGAGCCTTCACTCCGAGTCCGCAGAGATGGATGCGAGCTCCGTGTTGGACGTGGCTGATGCAGGAGATACACCGCGGGTCATCTGTTTGGTCTTAATTTAGAAAAGCTTCATGAGATTATTAAGCGGCATTTTCTCCCTGTGGTGCTCGATGGTATCAGGTGGGTTCAGGGCTCAGCCTCCCCGTTCATCTTCCTCTGAGAGCCGCGTTAGTATGTAAGCACGACGGCACAGACCAAACCCCACAAACCCAAACAGAAAGGATCTTTGCAGCGTCTCCCTTTAATGACGGCAGCCATCTGTCACCCAGCGGGACAGTGCCGGGCTCACGCTGGGGGCCGGGGGCAGCGGACGGTCTCCGGCCTAAACGTCTGCTCTCCCGTGAAACTCTTCCTGGTCTGCGTTCTTTTTCCAGTCCGTGTCCCAGAAGAAGTCTCCGAGGCCTGTGTCAGCTGCCAGGCGGTGGTGGGCACGGGGCTGGGAACTCTTGGTCAGGTGTCCCCACTTGTAAACAAGGGGAGCCCTACACACCCTGCTGAGTCTGGGGACTCTGGCTCTTTCTACTGCTGAGACCCCTGTCCACATGGGGAGGGTCCGCATTTTTTCTGTCAGGGATGTCTGGGCTCCCAGATGGACCCTGAGCCCACACCTGGAAGGAGTTGTCAGGAGGCTGGGGCCTCAGAGCAGGCAGTGTGTCACTCTATCTCTCATGACACTACGGACAGACCCAGGCTTATGATGTCTGACTGTGATGGCCGCCACCTTGTCCCCAGACAGTGCCGTGCCCTGGCTGGCACTCCGTATGGGAATGTGCTCTGGGGGGGTGTGCTCTCTCTCCAGCTCATTCCAGGCGCGTGCAGGGAGGGCGGGCTTTCCTAGGGGATCCAAGGCCCTGTGAGGGCTGAAGCCACCGTGTGAGCCGAGAGGGGCCTGAGTGGAGAGCAGGGAGAGGCGGGTCTTTGCAACCCTGGGGAAGTAGAGAAGGAGAAATTTAGAAACCTACCAGATGTCATAGACCAGCTTTCGTAGAATTAGTGCAACCATCGCAGCAAGTGAGATGGCGTGGTCTGGGGGAGACACGGAGGAGACAGGTGCCAATGCCTGGGGCTTGTCGGGGACATAGGTTCAAGGCAGGGGCACAGAAGACTGAAAGCCAAGGGGCGGGGGAGGCACAGGGCAGAGGCAAATTCGGGGCAGTAGCAGGGGCGGCGTGTGGATGGACCCCTCTCCTGCAGAAGGAGGCTCTTGCTCGGGTCGTGATGCAGACACCAGATGCCCTCAGGGACAAGGCAGCCGAGAAGAAATACAAGAAGGCGGAGAGACCTCGGCTTAGCAGGCTTCGGCTGCAGGTCCGGGGGGTGCCGCTGTACGGTTGTTCATTCCACAGACGAGGACACGAAATGTAGCCTGCTGGGGCCATCCCACACTGCGACACCTGCCCGCTGCACCCTGGGGAGGGAGGCCTGGTGTGGTCTTGTCTGAGAGTGGTGAGCGTCCCTGCCCTCCCCGCCGAGCAGACAGCTGCTTCTGGGGCTCTGGGTGTGGTGATGCAGCCCTGTGTGGGTGTGGGGCCAAATGAACCAGGGTATGAAGGTGCTTGGGGTAACAGCTGAGTGCTATGGGCTGACCAGGTTTTTTTTTAAAGATTTAATTTATTTATTTGACAGACAGAGATCACAAGTAGGCAGAGAGGCAGACAGAGAGAGAGTGGAGGAAGCAGGCTCCCTGCTGAGCAGAGAGCCCCCGATGTGGGGCTCGATCCCAGAACCCTGGGATCACGACCTGAGCCGAAGGCAGAGGCTTTAACCCAATGAGCCACCCAGGCGCCCCATAAATAAAAAAATCTTAAAAAAAAAAAGAAGATCTGATGATCATAAACGTACGTGCACTGAACGATACAATCTTTAAAAATATATAAAACAACCAGAGAGACTTACAAGGAGAAATATACGACCAAACCATGGTAATTGGAACTTTGGAAAACTCCTCTTATAAAGTGATAGATTAAATATACAAAAGTAAGTGTAGGTTTTTAAAGTTGAATGGCATAATTAATTGAATTACATTATTATTTCTGTATCAACTTACATATCTCATAGAGATTATGGGCTGCTTTTGTGCAGTTTGCTATTCACAAGGACAGACCCACCCGGGTGAGAGGCTCTGTTATGGTCACCTGTGGAGCCAGGCAGACCCACCCCACAACTGTTCAAATATTGATACTGAAGAAGCCGCACATGCAGCTCAGGAAGGCATGAAAAGCTTTAGATTACTTGCATGAGTGCCGTCTCGGAGGAGAGCAGGGCAGGCCTCCCAAGCCAGTCAGGAGGGGCTTCAGAAAGCAAGGAGAGAAGGTTTTACTGGGGTGAAGGGCTAGGGCAGAGTGAAAATGCCTGCATGTGGGCAGAGGTTTGTGTGGTTGGATCTGCCACCAGCATCAAAGGAGGGAGCACCCAGGCTTTCTTTTCATTTGTCCAGATTAGAGGCACAAAGGGAAGAGGGAGGAGTGAGGCTTAAAAACTGTCAGTATCAGGGCACCTGTCTGGCTTAGTTGGTAGAGCATTTGACTCTTGATCTTGAGGTTATGAGTTCAAGCCCCACATTGGGTGGAGAGCTTACTTAAAAAAATAAAATAAAGTAAAGCTCATTCTTATTTTTTTTTTAAACTGTCAGCATCAAACATCAAAAAGAAATTTTTGATTTTATAGCCTCAAAAGAAAATGTGATGAATTTCAAAGAATCAGCAAGATCCTTAATGTATTCTCTGATAGTCATACAAGGAAATAAATAACAAAAGCATAGTGGAGGGACGCCTGGGTGGCTCAGTTGGTTAAGCGGCTGCCTTCGGCTCAGGTCATGATCCCAGCGTCCTGGGATCGAGTCCCACATCAGGCTCCTTGCTCGGCAGGGAGCCTGCTTCTCCCTCTGCCTCTGCCTGCCACTCTGTCTGCCTGTGCTCGCTCACTCTCTCTCTCTCTGACAAATAAATAAATAAAATCTTTAAAAAAAAAAAAAGCATAGTGGAAACAAAACAAAACAAAACAAACTCCATACTTCTGACAAAGAAAAAACTTAAGTACCAAATAACACTTGGGGTAAGAGAAAAATCACAAGGTACTTGTAAAACATTTAAAGCACCACAAGTCAAGAGTTGTGGAATATACTTAGAGAAGTACCTACAGAAAATTTATGGTTTTAAATATGTTCATCAGAAAACAGAATAAGATTGAAAATAAGCAAGTTGGACATCTGGTTCAAGATTTTATTTAAACCTTTTTGGATGTGTAAAGCTACTTTTATACATCTAAATAATAAGATGGAGCAGAAATCAGTGAAGTAGAGAACATCTTTAACATTAAAAAGCTGGGGGTGCCTGGGTGGCTCAGTGGGTTAAGCCTCTGCCTTCAGCTCAGGTCATGATCCTGGGGTCCTGGGATCGAGCCCCACATTGGGCTCTCTGCTTGGCAGGGAGCCTGCTTCCCTTCCTCTCTCTCTCTGCTTGCCTCTCTGCCTACTTGTGATCTCTCTCTCTGTCAAATAAATCTTAAAAAAAAAATTAAAAACAAACAAACAAAAAAAACATTAAAAAGCTGGAAAAGGGGTTGGGGGATGGAGTAATTGGGTGATGGGCAATAAGGAGGTCATGTGATATGATGAGCACTGGGTGTTATAGGCAACAAATTTGCATTTGTTATATGCAAATATTCAATAAATTATTAAACACTACATCTGAAACTAATGATGTACTATATGTTGGCTAATTGAATCTAAATTTTAAAAAAAGAAAGAAAATCTATCAATGTGATTTACTTCTGGAATGGAGTAAAGGATAAGAATCATGTGGTAATCTGAATAGATTCTCCCCCATAACCCCTAAAAAAAGGATTTGATCATTATAGTGGTTAATTATACGTGTCAACATGACTGGGCCATGAGGCACTGAGACATTTGGCCAAACATTTTTCTGTGTGTGTCTCTGAGGATGTTTCTGGGTGAGATGAACATTTGAACCTGGAGATTCTGTAAGGCAGATTGCCCTCCCCAATGGATGGGCCTCATCCAGGCAACTGAAGACCTGAATAGAAAAAGACGGTTGAGTAAGTGGAACATCCCCCTGACTGACTGAGCTGGGACATCAGTCTTTCCTGGCCTTCAGACTCAAACTGAAAAATCAACTTATCTTGGTTCTTGAGCCTGCTGGCTTTTAGATAGGAGCTGTCCAAAAATGGCTGTCCTGCTTCTCAGGTCTCAAGACTTAGAGTGGAGCTACACGCAGCCCTCCTGCATCCCCAGCTTGCCAACTGCAGGTCTTAGGACCTGTCAGCCTCCATAATTATAGGAGCCAATTCCTCTAATAAATCTCGTGCATGCACATACGCATGAGAAGGACATACCATGCTTATTGCTTAAACTAGTCACCAAGAAGAATGGAATAAGACAAGAAAAATGGGAGGTTATTGTCTTGGAAAAGGAGAGTAAACCCTATCATATGCAGATGATGTGATTACCCACATAGAAAATCTAACAAAACCAACAGGTGAATCATCAGAACGGATAAGAGAATTCAGCAAAGCTGACAGATACACCACCACCAGTTTCGTTGTCAGTTGTTGCATAACAAATCAGCACAAAGCTCAGCAGCTTAAAACAACAAATGCTCATGATCTCACAACTTCTGTGGGTGATCATGAGAAATTTGGGAGCAACCTAATTGGGTGGTTCTGGTTCTGAGACTCTCAGGAAGCGGAGGCCAAACATGGGCTGGGATTGCTCCACCTGAAGGCTTGACTGGGGCCGGACAACCCATTTCCAGGGTGCTAACCCACACTAAGTCCTCAGCTCCCTGCTGGCGCTGGTAGGGGTTTCATTTGCTGACCATGGAGACCCAGCCATATGGCTGCTTGAGCATCTAAGTGACATGGCAGCTGGACTTCACCAAAGCAGGTGACCTGAGGATGACACAGTGCCTTTTATGACCTACTCTCAGAGGTCATGCACGGTCATCATGAGCACGTTCTAGTCATAGGTAAATCACTCACACTCAGAGGGAAGGGAATTGGGCTCCACCTTTTGAAGGGAAGAGTATCAAAGAATCTGGGGACATGTTTATAAAATTGCCATGATTATGTCACAAAAATCAGTAGTGTTCCTCCTAACCAGCTCTATTTGGATGGAAAATATAGATCAAGAACAAGGAACTACTATAATGGCATTAAAACAATAAAGTACCTAGGAATTAGCCTTACAAAGAATTCATGAGATCCTTATGTAGAATTGGAAGTCCTGAATGCCCCAAAAAGGCATGAGTGAAAAAGCTACATTGTGTTTGTGGGTGGCTGACTTAACATTGTAAAGATGTCCACATTCCCTGGTTAACCTGTAAGTTAAATATGATTTAAATCAAAGGTTTTGGAAAATTTGCATCAAAAATGGAGATATGAGAACATTGCAGACATTTTTGGAAAGGAAGGACAGAGGGAGAGTGGACTGCCCTACAGTTATTAAGATATACCACAGAGACACAGGAAGACAAAACTTACGGCAGTGGCACTGGGACAGATAAAAACCAACAAACCCAAAATACAGATTTCCCCAAACAAATCTATGAATTTGTGTCAACTGGACATACCAGAGAGGTGATGTAGTAAATCTTTGGAAAGAGAGGATTTTAAAAAATGAATAGTGTTTTTTAAAAACAGGTCTGTAACCTTTTGATGTTCTCCCACAAGTGGGGGAGCCTCTATATCTCCTCCCCTTGAACCCTCACTGTCTTTGAAACTAGCTCATAACCAACAGGATGAGACAAATGAGGGGACAGATGTCCTTGGCAAGGTCAGAAGGGACCATGCAGCTTCTGCTTGCTTCTCTCAGGTGCTGGCTCTGAGGGCAGCCAGGCACAAGGCAAGAAGTCTGTCTATTGAACACCACCCTGGAGAGGCCTCATGCAGGCACTTGGGCCGACTGCCAGTTGAGCTCCCAGAAGACAGCTTGCACCAACTGCCAACCATGTGTGGCCAATCTGGCCTTGTGCCCCAGCTGACCTCTGAGTGACTGCATGAGAGTCCCTAAGAGAGAACCACCTTGCTGAGCCCTTTCCCAATTCCCAAAGCTCAAAAATACAAGCCAAACAAGATGCCTGCCTTAAGCTGTTAAATGATGGGATAACTTGTAATGCACCAACTAGAAGGGCATCTGGCTGACTCAGTCAGCAGAGATATGACTCTTGAGTTCAAGTCCCATGGTGGGTGTGGAGACTACTTTAAAAAGTTAGAAACTGGAGCAAATATCGGGAAAATGGACTTTGTGGAAAATAGAAAGCAGGACTCCCTACCTCACACCATATACTAATGTAGGTAGTGAACAGTAGGTTAGTGGGAGGACTAGTGGAACATCTCTGTGGCCTTGGGCAGGATAGGATTTCTTTTCTTTTCTTTCTTTATTTTTTTTTAGATTATTTATTTATTTATTTGACAGATAAGTAGGCAGAGAGGCAGGCAGAGAGAGGAGGAGGCAGGCTCCCCACTGAGCAGAGAGCCTGACGTGGGGCTCAATCCCAGGACCCTGGGATCATGACCTGAGCCAAAGGCAGAGGTTTTAACCCACTGTGCCACCCAGGCACCCCCTAGGACAGGATTTCTTAAGGTGCCAAAATAGTCAATCATAAGGTAGAAAATTGTTGGAAGGAAGGCTCTGTTCCATAAAGGGTTCATAGGCCCTTTTAGCACGACATTTGCAACATCTGAAGTCACAAAGGATTTTTGGGCTAAATACACAACAAACCTCTGAAAGTCCCCTTGAAAAAGATGAGGCCCCCCAAAAGAAAAGAGGACGGAAGACATGAGCCTGAGAGAGAGGCCAAATGGCAGGGGAGTTTCTCCAGTGTCCAGAGGACCCAAACCCAAGTAACAAATCGAACGGTACCCACCAGAAAAGCAAAACTTTGATAATTATTCCAAGTATTTGCTGGGATGTGAGGAGGGGAGAGCACCAGCCTGGCCACAGCAGGCATCTTCTGGACAGCAACCAGGGTACGTGCTGTGAAACCAGTGGGGTCCCTGCAAGATGGCGGAATAGCATGTCTGACATGGCCCAGCAGCCCCCACTCTGGTGCCCTGTCCTCTGATGCCATCCCCCAGACCCCCAGTGAGGGGGTCATCAGCCAGCATGGCACCGGGGTCACCAGACAGACTGTGGACTCGTGCTGCCCGCGCACCTCGTTTCCTTGCCTCCGAGGGGCAGCAGGAGAGCCTGTGCATGGGACGAACAAGGATTCAACGGGATCGTTTATGCCAAGGGCTTGGTGGGGCAACTGGTGTTGTTCTTGTGAGAGCAGGCAAAGAGGTGAGTGTGGCCCCATGGCCCGCGGCCCGCCCCTGGGGACACGCAGGACTCCCAGCACCTGCACCACTGGGTCGTCCTTCCTCCCCGTCTCGTCCCCTGCAGGGGATCCTCTGCCCCCCACCAGCCTTCTCCTGGTACTGGTCCCCTCTCCCACATTCCTGATGGCCAGCCACGGTGACAGGTGTCCCCTGGGCCTCCCATGGGCAGGATTCTGCTGGGTCTCTGGACCCACAGGTACATCTGTCCTTGCATACCCCCCTCATTCCTTGGCCATCTCCCAGGACAACAGAGCACTTCACCAAGTTGACCGATGCTTGTCGGGTTCCTGAAAGCCACTCCAGTGGTGAGTGTAGCCCACGCCAGGTCCTCACCAGGATGCTAAACCTGCGACAAGAAGGACCCCTGGGTCGATGCACTTTTGCTCACCCAGCTTGGTCCCTCGATCTAAGGCTGGACTGATCCAACCCCAAGATAGCACTCTGGGTCCTGCCAGTATGTGTGGCTCTCCTCACAGCCTTTGAATCTTTCTCTTGGGCCTAACCACCCAACTGATTCCTAGCCGCTGGGAGACCAGGTGAGGCGCCCCCCCTGGGGCCTCTTGCTGCTGGTAGGGGCAGGGGCGGCCTGTGTGTCTTCAGCTCACAGGTGCCTGCCCTCCTGAGGGAAGCTTCTGTGGGTGGTATCTGCAAGCCCAGGGGGCTCCATGCCTACATGACCACATCCAGTGTCTCCTCCCATGTTTCGGGGACTCAGGCTCTCCCAAGGGCCTGACCTCCGATTCACGATCCGCATCTCTGGACCTGGACTGCCTTGCCCTGCAGGGACCCATGGAGACTGTCAGGCTGGCTGGCCATCTCTCCTCCCGACCCCACCGCCAGGTGGCACTGGAAAGCCACTAGGCCACCACATCCTCGGGATCTCAGGAAGGAACACTGCTCAGGTGTGAGCAACTTGCGCTTGGGTGGAGCTCTGAGGAAGCTCGGGAGGCCCCTGGGGGTGCTGCACTCAGAGGTGCCATTGGAGAAGTCCAGTCTGTCCCAGTCTGTCCCAGGAACAAAGGCTGAGATGCGGACAACAGCTGCGGGACATGTGGCCCCAGGCTAACTTGGTGACAGATTTCGGCCGTTGAGGGGGCATCCCTGATTTTGGGGGGATGATGGGACCCCAGAACAGCAGGGCTAATTGTCAGAGGCAGGTGGACCCCTCAGCCGCAGAGGGTTGGCCCAGCACGCTTTGATGAGAGGAGGTCTTCTGCAGGAAATAGGGGCAGGCTGCTGGGGTCTCGCTTGATCCTGGAGCAGGACTCCGATAGACAGCTGTGCCAGCCAGAGACCTGCTGTTCAGCTGTGGGCCCAGAGCCCCAGGGGGAGAGGGCGTCCTCCTAAGGAGGTATCCACACCGCCTTCCTTTGGGCTTTCCATGACGGCCACGTGGCCACGGACCTGCCACCACACTGACGGAAGGAGAGACTCCCCACCTCTCTGGGCGATGTGCCGCAGGTGGCTCCGAGCGAGCACCCATCTCCAGGGCCTGCGGGTGCTGAGCGGCAGACAGGTGGGCCCGTCTTGTCCTCAGGGCATCTCCGGCACAGACAGACCCCACAGTGGCTCTGGCTGTGGACGAGGGCTGTGGGGACCTCTGCAGGAGCACCCCCTCCGGCCCAGGCAGAAACCCAGAGCAGGACTGCACCGCTGGGGGAGCGCGGAGTTGAGAGCTTCTGTTGGAGACTCCGAGGAACTGGGAGTGGGGGTGTGCCTGCCAGATCCCAACGTAACTCAGGTCCCAACTGCATAGACGCCAGACAGACCCTGTGGGATGACTGCAGATTATCCGGGTGCAAATCAGCGGCTCTCCCAGCTCAGTGACTGGACTGCCCAGATGGGGGATCTTTATGGGAGCAAAGTTACCAGCCATCCTCCCTTGACACACAGCTAGGGACCCGGCCAAGTCTTCCCCTGCCACCCGGCCTTCTTGCTGTCCCCCGAGAGGGCCCAAGACGCACCTGTGTGGGAATGTGTCTGTCTCCTGCTGGTTGCCATGACTCTGACTGCGGGATCCATTGTCCACAGAGGATGGTCCATGAAGCACTGCCAGGCTCACTCTACGGACCACATCCTGTTGATTGGTGAACAGGATCAGGGGCCTTAGGAAGATGCTTAGTAAGGCCAGAAGGTGGGGGGACTGTTCGTGACCCAGGCTCCATGGGCACCCTGCTGACCATGACCACCCAACTGTGTGTGCCAGTCCTTGTGGGGTTTGGATGGCCTCAGCTGCCCAGTCTGAGGCTCCCTGACCAAGAGGCTGCAGGTCTCTTTGGGGAAGAGAGGTGTGTTGGGACCCGTGAGCCACGTCTGCCTTAGCCACTCCTGCTGACAGCCCGGACCTCTGGTAGGACTGAGATGGGACGAGCGAGTAGGACACCCACCAGGGAAGCTTAGGGGCTGACATTGTGGGGTGCGATGGAAGGATGGAGTGGCCAGGAGCTGAGCAGTAACGGGGTCTCAGCAGAGACTGCAGGCCCTCCTGTCAGGTGCTCTGGAGCTGGGAGACCCTGCAGGCCTGCCCCCCACAGGACAGGGTGCTTCCGAGCCTGCATCACGTTGTTCCTACTGTGGCTGCTCGAGAGGGGCAGGGCCAGGGGGGCCTCTCTCTGAAGCCAAGATCAGCGGCCTGGGACAGGAGCCAGTCCACGGCACACCTACCGTGTCCACTCTGTCTGCTTAGCTACGAGTGAAGTGCCTTCCTCCCGGAGGCCTGTGTGCAGCTGTGGCTTGGCACCCATGTGCTGGGTTCCAGCCCCGCCCACATGTGATGTGTTTCCACAAATGAGGGTCTTCCAACAAACCCCAAACCCTAAATGGCATTTTAATTACAGGGGTAGGTCCTCCTCAGTTGTCACTCCCTCGGTGGCCCACAAATATCGAGCACCTGTTGTGTGTCAGTCCTGCTGAGGCAGAGGTAGGGCTGGGGAGGGATCCTGATGGTGTGGGAGCAGCTGGGGGCCCTGAGGGGCTGCCCCTGGGGGGGCAGTGTCAGGGAGACTGAGGGCCATCAGTGCCTAAAGGGGACGAGGACTGGGGACACAGCTGTGGCTGCTCTCCAAGGGTGTGGGTCCCAACGAGGGCCCTCAGGGGGAACAACCACACGAAGCTGTGCGTCCTGTGCCTGGGGCACTGGCCCTATAGCTCTGAGCATGACTGTGTTGTCTTCCCTCGCACTTGTACTCCTTTGGGCCTCTGCTGACTTCTCCTCCAAGAAGGCCTCTGAGATTGTGCTTTTCCCAGGCAGGCCTTCCTGCCCTGCCACCACCCTGCCCCCCATCTCTCATCTCAGGCAGTTGCCCCGCAAAGCTGTTCTTACCGCTTTCTTGGTCTGGTTGTTTCTTTCCTCACTAGAGTTCTTGCTCCCTAAGCACTGAGGACAATCCCAGGGCTCAGACTGCCCCAGGCATGAGGGCTGCATGGTCACTGTAGACCCTGGGCCCCCCCATACACGCCTCCCACTGTCAGGAAGCCCTCTGCCTCTGCCACCTGGCCAGCTCCTGCCTGCCTCCTCCAGGAAGCCCTCCAAGTGCGTCCTGGCCTGGGGAGCCCTGCCTACCTATTCTGCCTACTGTCCTGAGTCTCTCCACTCTGGCAGGGGCATCTGGGGGCCGGCCCCACCGCTGTCTCAGCCTGAGGCCAGGCTCAGTGTTCCCTCCTGCAGAGACTCTAGGGGACCCCGCCTGTCCTGCCTGTACCAGTGGGAGCCCTGCCGGGGGCGTCCAGCCAGGGAAGGTGGACCTCGGGGTCCAGCTCGGACCTGGCCCACAGTGGGCGTTATGCAGAGGTTTCCAGAAAGGAGGACGGGTGAGAGGGAGGGAGTTTTCCCCAAACCAGCCCCACCCTGGCAGTGGTGGTTGCTTGTGTAGGTGACACGCGTGTGCGAGCCTCAGAACGTGTCCCTCTCAAATTTAAATAACACAATGTCTGGGGAAGCCTGAGACCCAGGATCCATGTCACTGGGTCTCTTGCCCCACAGCCTCCGGGGGTGGCAGCGCCACAGAGACCTTCCCGCCAGAGGCTCTGAACACCCTGCCTTTGGGGCCTCCGTGCTTCTGACCAGAAGAATGCAAATCCTGGTACTCGAGGATCACAGGTAGGTGTTACGGGGTCCCCCCCACCCCCGGCACACATGGGTTGCCAGTATTTCTGTGCAGAGGAGAAGAGGAACCAGGAGGTCTATGGGGGCACAGGCGGCTGGATGGTGTCAGTGGGTTTCAGGTTCAGTGGCAGGTCGAGCGCTCAGAATCCAGCCGAGGTGAGCCCAGCCCGCTCTCCTAACTCCTCCGCACCAAGCTCGGTGCCACCCAGGCTCCCCCACAGAAGCATCAGGAGGGGGACCACAGGCAGGGGGTGAGGACAGGGCAAGGAGGAGAGGCGAGAGGCCTCTGACAGAGGCCACCGCGAGAAGGTCTGTGGGCCGCCACCGCAGCTCACACTTCAGCCTCCAGAACCAGGAGACTTAATGGCCTGTCGCCGAAGGCCTGGCCTGCGGGGTCTTGTGAGGGCGGCCCCGCGACTGAGACAGGCTCTGTGCTGCTTTCATGTGCTCTCTTGGCCAGGCCGCGTGCCCAGCTGCTCCGCCAGGCAGCAGTGTTGTAGATGTCGGGGTGAAGGTGAGACAGACACTGAAATCAGTGGGCTTGGAGTGAAGCCGGGTCCCCGGTATGAGAGGGTGGGCCGCACCCAATCAGTTGAAGACCTTAAGAGAAAGACTAACTTCAGAGGAAAAGGGAATCCTGCTTCCACACACCTCCAGACCCAGAGGCGGCATCAGCTCTTCCCTGACTTCTGGCCTGCAGCCCATCCTGGACATTTCAGACCTGCCGCCCCACAGTGAGGAGAGCCCATTCCTCAGATAACACACCAGGACTCTTGCTCTGTGCTGGTCTGATCTACACAATTGTGTGTGCCCACACCTGTACTGGTCACCACGCCCACCGCCACGCCCACCCCTACTTCCGCGACCACGCCCACAGCCACTCCCACTGCCACTCCTAATTCCAAGGCTGCCCCATCCCCAGTCCCACTCCCGCACCTACACTTCCTGGGGATTCTTTCCAGGGGACCCTGACGACCACAGGGCCTGCTTTGGTGACCCGGGTGCTCTGGCCCCCTCTGTTCTTGGTCATTTCATTGCATCACATCCCTCCTAAGGACGAAGCGGGCGATGGAATTGGCACCTGCTCTGGCTCTGTGGCCCATTTCTGGGATTTCGGAGGTCAGCCTGTCTCCCACCGGATTTTCCAGCAGCTAGTCAGCTGCGCCCCGCTGAGGCAGGACTCCGCTGAGGCAGGACTCCTCTCCTACTTAGGAACGCTGATGCATGCCGAGCACCCAGCTGGGTTTATCAATGAAGGTTAAAGGTGGCGGCAGGACCTCCAGGGACAGGACATCCGCTAACTTCCCATACTGGCCAAGGGGGCAATGCTCCAAGAACGTAGAAATGCAGCCTTGATTTTGTCTCTCCCCGGGTTTGAGCTCCGCGGGCAGGGCCCGGGCGCCAGGCTGTGGGTGGGGGTCTTCCTTCAGGAGGAGAGGCTGCCGCTGCCAGCAGGGCGGGGGCACCTGCCCTCCATCCTGTCCTGCGGGTGTCTCCCCAGGCTCTGGTGCTGGGCCCAAGACCTTTCCTGGCCACAGGGGTGGCCTGTGGGCTTCTGTCTGCTCCTGCCCGAGACGCATCCTCTCCCGGGTCGGCCCTGCACAGGAGGCCTGCGGAGCTTGCTGGGCGAGGGGTCCAGCAGCAGGGTGGAAGGCTGTCCACCTCAGGGCACACGCTGCCCATGGCCAGGCCTCCCGCGGCTGCCGTTTGGCTTCAGCTGGCGGGCGGCCGCAGGAGGCCTGTTCACACTCCATCATCGACGGATGACAGCGGGAACGGTGGGAGTTCATTACAGGGACCATGAATTGTTGGAGGTAATTTAGATTACAATTTAAAGTTTAATTTAAAAATCTATCAACAAATGTGAAAGTACTGGAGGAGCGTTTTAAAATGCGCTTTAATCTCGCCGGCACAAATAGCTTCTCAGGGCTCTAAACATCATCACCTGGAAAAACACTAAAACTTTACTGCATCTTTAATTAAATTACAAACACAAAGGATAATTAACTTTTTTATTTTTATTTTATTCGTGCCATTGTTTCTCCTGGAGTCAATATCTGCCGGCTGCAGCAGGGAGCTGTTAGGGGGGAAGTTTACAACCGGGAGGCCCCCGAGATGGTGCCGGCTGCCTGCAGGGATGGATGTTCCCGCGCACGGACCCGTGGGTGGGGGGGCGCCACTGGACTCCAAGAGTCCGCCCCGAGGGGCCCAGCGCTGCCCGCAGCCCAGGCGTCCCCCATGCTGGGCGGGTGCCTGCAGGGCGGCGCGCCAGGCCCCGCGCTCACGCAGGTAAGTGGGGGGCAGGCCGTGCTCCCAGCGTGCTAGGAGCTCACCCCATCCTCTCAGCGACCCTGGGACGCTGTGCCCGCGCCTTTCACAGACAGGGAAACTGAGGCACAGGGACGCTGGGGCCCTGCCTGAGGCCCCGCAACTAGTCCTGCAGATATGCTGGTGTGTAGGGCCCTGGGAACGGTGGCTGAGGGCTGTGGTAGCGGCCCCCACGCATGACTCCGGCTTTGCCCACAGAGGCTGGGGAGCCAAGGCGCGGTCCCTGACCATGGGGCGGCCCTGGAGGCTCTGAGGCCCCGGGTGTGGCGGAGGCTCCTCTAGGGCAGCGGGTCGCGGCGCCCTGCAAGTCCCAGTGCGGCCACCAGGGGGCTCCCTGCAAACGTGGCAGGGGGTGGTAGGGGGACGCGGTCGCCAGCAGGGAGCCCCGTGGGGGCAGCCTCTTCTGAGCCAGGGGGTGGGGTGGGCGCGGGGCGAC
Source organism: Mellivora capensis (assembly GCA_004024625.1). Classification (NCBI taxonomy): domain Eukaryota; kingdom Metazoa; phylum Chordata; class Mammalia; order Carnivora; family Mustelidae; genus Mellivora; species Mellivora capensis. Next base: position 87,948 of record PISX010002583.1, on the reverse strand, counting down.
CTGTGCGGAAGCGTTCGCAGGAGGAGGGCCGGAGGGGGGGACCCAGGGCCGGTGGGTGGGGACGGGGAAGGGGACCCGGCCCCGGTGGGAGGGGCTGGGGTATTTGCGGGGTATTCAGGCACCCAGCACCTGCTTGTGTGCTCCTTGTTGGGGCCCCCCACTCTCCTTCCCTCCCTTCCTTCTGCTCTTCTCCTTGCCCCCTTCTCCCCTTTTCCTCTGGGCTCTGGCTTTCTTCCTTCTTGCTGGGGGGCGTGGGGTTTTGGCACCTTCTGCCCCGGGGGTTTTGCGTCCTCTGCCCTGGGGTCTGGGCTGGGGGTCCTAACCCTGTAGGGCCCGCGTGTGGACGGGGCGCTCTCACCTGGGCAGTGAGGAGGAGCCGAGGTGGCCTGGTCCACAGGTGGGTCTTGGGCCAAACCATGGCCCCCCTCCCCTGGGCGGCGCCCTCCTGGGGTTTTCCTAGAGGTCCCTGCCCAGCTCCTGGTCAGTTTTCCACTTTAGCCCTTACGTCACCTGGATCCCATGGTGGGGGCAGGGGCGTCACCCCGCAGGGCCCCTCACCTCCAACGCCAACACGTTTCTCAGGGGCTGCCGAAAAATACGGTATCCCACACACGCCCACTGACACACGCTCACACATGCTTGCAGACACGTGCACACACACACACATGCATTCACACACTCCATCCCGTCCTGTCCACACTTGCACACACATGCACAGATGTCCACAGCCACCCTCGGGTGGACACATGCGTCCCTGCCCCCCCCACCACGACTTACACATGGCCGGCACCCTCAACTCCCGCCAATGCAGGGGGTCACCCGAGGCAGCTCAGGGAGGGGGCCGGACGACAGTTGTGGGGACCTATCTGGCCCTCCCCCTGCCTGGCTGGCCTAGCCCAGACCCTGGTGCACGGAGAGAGGGGGGCAGCGGGCCACTGGGGTATTTGGTTTTAGTGCTGTGGCTGCTTAATTATTGGTTAATCTAGCAATTTAGCATGCTTCATTTAATTCTAATTAGGAGAATTAATAGTCAGGGAATAGCGATTTCAGTAGAGTGGCACAAAACAAAACCCAGCTTGGACACGCCGTGCCTGGGGCTGCAGCCAGTTTCTGCAGCTCGAGGGGGCTGTCCTGGGGAGGTGGGGGCAGGAGGCGCAGACCTGCGGAGGCTTGGGAACGTCATGGGTGGGGGGCAGGACGGGCGAGGGGCAAGAATTTCTCTGTTGCCTCCTGGCGTGGGGCCTCCTGGCGTGGGGTCGCAGAGGGTGGAGGGGTCCATGGGCAGCTTGGCCACACCCCCCAGGCGGCACCCCCCAGGCCCCCCAGGCCTCCAGGGCCTCCCAGGGCTTGCGGCACCCTAGTGTTTGTCTGCTCATCAAGCCGGCTCCCTGACAAGGCTCGACATTGGACAAGACTGTTCCTCTAATTAAGGTGCTAATTGAATTAAATGGCTGCGGTAATGAGCAGATGAGCAGCATAAAAAGTAAAGAGTCAGATAGGCCAATTAACAAGAGCGCAGAGCATAATTATAACATTGGAAATACATGCAGCTCGGCTCCAGCATTGTTAATTGTTACGGGGGATTTATGGTAATTGGCCCCACAACAGGCAGCAGGCAAACCTGCCCAGGGCCGGTAATTAAAAAAATGATATTCTACACAAATGCCGGATGGGCTAATTAGGAGTTGATTTACATAAAGGACTAGAGGAGGCCCTGCCCCACCTCCCTGCTCAGGGCCACTGGCAGGACAGGGCCACGGGGTGGCACTGAGCCCTGCTGGATCCCCCACTGCCCAGGGACCCCAAGGCTGACCCTGAGCCCACAGTGCTGCCCAGAGTGACCGCGCTCTGGAGTGCACTCACGTGGCCTCCTGCTGCCCTCAGGCCAGGTCAGCCTGCTGGACAGCGCTCTCTGCTCTGCACCGGCACCCCTTTCTGCCCCTACCTGGGGAGCCGGGCCCACAGCTTCACCGCCCTCCTTCAGCACCAGCCTGGGAGTGTGGTTCTTCTAGGGGCTCATGGCCACTTTTGAGGCCAGTCCTCCCCTCCCCTCCTCCCTCCCTGCACATGCATGATGTCCTTCTTCAGAATGTACCCAGTGAGTGTGCCTGGACCTAGGGACATGCCAAGGTCATGGGGCACATGGCCAGTCAGACTGGTCTGGGCCTCTTGCTTCCAACCCCTGAGGTTGTGTCTGCCCCTCTGCTGCCCCCTCTGAGTGCAGTCCCAGACCCAGCCCCTGAGGTCAGATGTAACCCTGCCCCCTGCCTCAGTTAGGGAGGACCACAGGGGACATGCAGACAGACAGGCAGGCGGGGGCTATAGGGAGGGGGCCAGAGACGGAGGCACAGAGAGGAGGGGAGAGTGGAAGGCAGGTGTGGATGGCCCCCAGTCCCTGCCTCCGGAAGCTTGGGCATCTCCATCATCCGGTCCTGCCCCACCTGCCAGGAGAAGGCCGACAGCACCCCAGCTCCGAGATGGGAGGCGGGCTGCCGTCACATGCCCAGGGTCCATCACAGCTGACACCTTTCTGACGCTGCCCCAAGGGGCCCACACCGGGCCCCGGGCCCCTGGCACCAGCAGGTCCCTGCTGCTCCTGTGCCACCACCCCTTCCCGCCACCAGCCGCTCTGTCCGTGACTCCTCAAGCAGATTTGCCGTGACGTTCACACTCTGAGCAGAAAACCCTGCCTCATTTACAAATGTAATTTCAATTGAGAGTACTTTTCCAATCTCCCTTCATTTGAGTCCCAATTGAGCCCCTTCTCGTGGTGCTGATGGCGTGATTAGACAGCGTGGCAGCCTGGTCAAGTGCGCCCCGTAAATTGGGAAGGATGTTTTATCAGGACCCATCGCCGCGGTGCAGGCAGCTGTGGGGTGCTCCGGGCTGTCCCCTCAAATCACGGTTATGGAATAATTTAGCCCGTGATTCTCGGGATTACTGCCGCCACCGATCATGCTGTCACATTCCCAGTGAGCACTTCAGCCGCGTTTATTCATGCCAGATCTGTTTTGCTTTCGTAATGAGCACATATTACCCCGGCACAAAGAGGGCGAAGACGTCCGCGGTGATAGATAGAGGCGAGATTAAATGAGATCTGTATGACTTCTGCAGCCATCAGTGCTGGCTGCCGGTAGGGCGAGCACACTTGGGCCCTGATTTGCTCTTCACTGGTGCCAATATTAGCATGCGTTCACCGGTGCGAGGGCTGATCAGACCCATTTAAGGTGGAATCAGGGGTTTCATGGTGGGAGAGACGTGGCAGGAGAGACATGGCGGATGGCCCAGCCTGGGCTCAGACCTGCGCGGGGAGGGGGGCACTTCCAGTGGTCCCCCGGGGGCTGTGGGGCGGGGCTGTGTCTTCTCTGCCTGGGGTGCTTAGGGGGGGCTGGCTGTGCTCCTGCCCAATCCCTGCCTACCCTAGGGCCCCCAGCTTCCCAGTCACACCAGGCAGGGAAGGACACAAGGACACCAGGTCACCTCCTGGGTGGGCACAGGGAGTGAACTGCTTGGGTCTTCCTCCAGCTCCCCTGGGGACAGGTGGGTCCTGGTGTCAGGCCCAGCCTCCAGCTCCCCATCTCCGCTGTCACAGCTGCCCTGGGGACCCCTGGGTCAGCACCCAGAGCGCTCCTTTCCCTCTGCGCCCTTTGGAGAGCCCACCTGCTGGTTAGCTCCCCTCCCACCTCTCCTTGGCTGAGGCCCCCCAGTGCCGGTGTCACGGGGCCAGCTGCTGTCCTATCCAGTTCCCTGCAGGGCCCAGGGCTCTGTCTCCTCTGTGACAGCTGAGGTGCCCAGTGGCTGCCTAGCTGCTCTCACCCCATTCCCCTCGCTGGGGGTGGGGGGAGGCCATCGTCACCTGTGGGTTACCAAGCAGGTCCCAACTCAGAGCCTGAGCCACAGATGGCCCCGCCCTTGCTGTCCAGCCACCCAGCTCCCCAGCTCACTGTACTTGAGGCAGAGCCGGCCTGTGTGCCCTGCTCAGAGCCCCTCTCGCACGCTGGCCACCTTCTGTACCCCCAGTCCCTGCCACCGGGGCTGCCTGCCCTGCTTCCCATGGATCTCAGGCACGCACACACCCGTGGACTAGCAGCCATGCCCCTGGTGGCACTGAGCCCGGTGCAGGGACCAGCAGTGACTGGGCCAGTCCCTGCTGCTCTACAAGGGCAGACGCCAACAAGGGAGCACTGGGCCATTCTGGTGGGTGGCAGGGTGGCCAAGGACGCCTGGCTAGGGCAGGGACCCCAGAGCAGGTGTGGGGCCAGCTCAGTGGGGGTGGGGTGGGGAGGGTGGGAATGGGCCTCAGGGCCCTGGGGGATGAAGGGTATGGGTGTGGGCACTGGTGGGGGTCTCTGAAAGGTACTAGACTTCCTCAAGTGGGCTAGGCACGGGCCGGGAGAGGAGAGCGTGCCCACTCTTGCCCCCCAGGCCACCTGGTAGAGCCGCTGCCCTTGGTGGGAGTGACGGCGGGGGGGACATGGTGAGCCTGAGACCAGACACACCCAAGCGGGACACCCTACAGGACACCAGGCTAACCCTTACGCTGTCAAGACTGAGAAAGGCCAGGAGGGACTGAAGGCTCTGGAGGAGGCATCTTGGGGTTCCAGGAGGCGTCCTGGGCCAGAGAAAAAGCATGGTAGGGAAATGGGAAATTGACCAAGCCTAGGGTTTACTGGAGGGTAGTGTGCCAGCCGATGTTGGGCTCCTAGTTGTCTCTCTCTCACACACACACACACACACACCCTGACGAAACTGAAGGGCAGGGCCCTGGGTGGGTGTGTGGAACTGTCTTAGCTTTGTGACCCTTTTTGGAATTTAAAACTGTTCCCAGATTAAAGTTAGGAAAAGATCTCTCTGGCTCTCTGTGGAGGGGCTGCTAGGGGACAGGGAGGGGGAGGAGGGGAGGAGAAGGAGGAGAAGGGAAGAAGGGGAAGAAGGGAGAAGGGAGGAGATGGGGGGAAGGGCTGAGGTGTGTTAAAGGCAATGTCCTCTGGTTTGTGGCAGGCTGTATGTGTGAATGTGAGTGTGTGAGTCATGTGTGTGCATGTGTGTGCGAGCCACGTGGGAGTGTGTGTCGTGTGTGCAAGCATGCGAGTCACGTGTGTGAGTGTGGGTGTGAGTCACGTGTGTGAGTCACGAGTGTGCATGCGAGCCACATGCACACACATGTGTCATGGCTGCACGTGTGAGTCACATGTGTGCGTGCGAGTTACATGTGTGCGAATCAGGTGTATGTGTGAGGTGTGTTCCTGCATGAGTGTATGTGAGAGTGTGTTATGTGTGTGCACGTGTGCCCATGATTCTCACACCTGTGAGGGGCTGTCCCTGTTCCGACAGCCGCTCCCGAGGCTTGGTGAGGACTTTCAGAGATGGGTCCAGGTTTCAGGCTCCCAGGAGGGAGTGGGAGTCTGACCACCTCCTCTGGAGCTGGGGAGCCCCCACATGGAAATATCCCCCTCCTGCAGCAGCTTTCAAGGCTGGCAGCAGGGCCCCACTCCCCACAGGCTGCCCTCACAGGGGTTGGAGGTGGCCGGGCTGGGGATGCCTCCTCCCGGTGCCTCCCCCTTTTCTGGGCTCAGACGGAGTGCCACCGTGGTGTGTGCTCGTTGATGTCTCTCCTGTGACCCCCCACTTGTCATGTGTAATAGAAACCCATAAATATCTCTACTTGCTAATTTAAGAAGGGCTGTTCATGAGCTTCCCAAGAGCAACGTTTATGAGCCTGAAGGTAAGCGATTATTGACGAGGGACAATGGGAAAGGGGAGCAGCTCCCCTGGGAGGACCCCCAGTGATAAGGACACTGCTTCCTTTTCTGATGCTAATTTCAC
>PISX010002583.1:0-74310 GCA_004024625.1 Mellivora capensis | reverse complement strand
CCCCTCTGCCCTGTCCCCCCATCCAAGGTCTTGCCTGGTTGGTGACCCCCTCCAGTGCCCCTCCAGGTCCCTCCCCATGGGCCATTGGACCTGGGGACACACATCACTGTGTCCAGCAACAGCTCTGCCACCCGACGCTTCCCTTCCTGGCAGCCCCTCATCCCATTTCTGGAAACTTCTGCCTTCCGAACTTTCTCCCCGACTGCCGCCCTCTGGACTTCTCCCCCTGCGCCTGTCCCTGGGTGCTCTCAAGGGCTGACCCCAGCCACCCCTCCACCCCGGCCTGAGCAGCAGGGGTCCTGTTTTCCTTCCAGGGGGGCCCCTCCGCCTGTGGGCCCTGGGATTTGGGGAAATGGGCGGCCTCCGTGGAGCCGGCCTGTTGGGCGTTATTTAAAGGGGGCGAGGGGCGAGGGCAGCCTTGTTGGAGGCTGCGTGGAGAGGTAAGAAAGGCATAATGGGATTTTCCATGTGGAACGACTATCTTATCTCGGCCGCGGGTCTCATCCATTACGGCTAATTATGCCAGAGCCGCGCCTGGGCGGCTCCCCGGCCTGGCAGGCAGCGCTGTCCCCATTGTCCTCTCCCAGGCCACCCCTCTTGCCGGGTGCAAAGGGCCCGGGGTCTCCCTATCGTCCCGGAGCAGCAGTGAGAGCGGTGGGCACCCCCTGATAGATGAAGCATGGAAATTAGTTCCAGAGTTTAACTGATAACCGCCGAGCACGGCGACATTCGGTTATGGCAGCCCTAATTGATGAGCTCATTAAGTCCATTATTAGAGAAATTGATTTCAAATAGGCACTTAGAGTGGGTGCAGGAGGCAGGTGGGTGGGGGCAAGGAGGCAGAGGAAGCCACGAAAATACATAATGAGGCAAGTAATTTTATAGGTTTGTTTAATGAGAAGCCTCAACAGCGCACTCGCGGCCATGTGGGGTTTAAACACTCGTTTTATGTACTAATAAAGCTCCTGGTGGTGCGATCCTTCCCAGGCCCCAGCCCACCGTCCTCCGCGGCCACCCCTAATTAATTAATTAACCCCGGTGAGGCGATCAATGAGTTAGTCACGCAGAATCGACACTCGGAGGCCGCCTGGGCCTGTGGGGAGGGGGGCCGGCAGGTGGTTCGCTTCTCACACGCCAGCTCGGCCCTCCTGTCCTGACCAGCCCAGGGTGCTGGCATTGGGGACCTTGCATCCCCGGGCAGGGAGCTGGGGCCGCTGTGGGCACTGTCCGACTAGCCAGAAGCGGGCCCACAGGTCACCTCTGACTCTTCCTTCTAGCACGGACCTCCCAGGCCGTGCTCCGTGGGGCTGCCCCAGGGACCGTAACCCTGTCTTGGCCCTTGAGGCTCTGCCTGGCTCGGGACACCCTCAGTCGGGGTGGTCCTGGGCATTCTGACACCAGCTTCCGCTCCCGTAGCCTGCTCTCAGCCCACGTGCACCCACACAGATGCGGCCATACACAGGGACACCCAGGACGGGGGACACTGCCACAGTCACATGGACATGTCCACATTGACACAGAATACATGGACTCTTGTGGGCAGATGCAGGCATGTGAATGCACAGTAGACATGCGCACAGGAACGTTCATAGGCTGGCCCTTCCTTCTGAGGCGTGTGGATTTGAGGCCAACCCCTCCTAATACTCATCCAGCACTGTGGCTGTTTCTCTTATCCCTTTATCCATCTTCACCTTTGTTCAGAGCCCCCCGCCGGGCCTCTCCCTTCCTTGATGCCACCATCCCTGGCTTCCCAAGCCACCTGTTCGAGTGAACCTGATTCCAGCAGCCATGACTCCCTGACCCCAGGGGGCCTGTGTGGTTGAAACCCAGCTTGATTTCTCACTCCTCCTGCAGCCCCTTGACCACCCACCTTAGTAAGGGCTGCTCAGCCTTCCAGGGGGGCACTCTTCCCTGCAGCCTTCATCTAGCAACCCTGGGCCAGCCCCACTCCTCCTCTCCAGCTGCTGGCCTCCCCACGTCTGCCCTGCGTCCCTGGAGCCCATCGCCCACTAGGGGCCAGGGTCACCCCGCTAAGATGGCACTCGTGCCCACGGGGAACAGAATCCTACATGGCCAGGTTGCCATGGGCCTCTCTGACCTCTACGCTCCTCCTCCCTGGCCACACTGGCCCCTGGCTGTCCCTCCAGAGCCCAGCCAGGGCCTCTGTTCCTGCTGCCACCCTGCCCCATCTGGGACCCCGCGGCCCTCCTCTCTTCCTCTGCGGGGAAGAGCAACCCATCCACCGCCTGTTTCCTCCACCTTCCGGATGTGGTACGAGTGTCTCCTGTGGACTTGTCCCCTATTCCACTAGCACGGAGGCCCCACGGGAGGGGACATGGGTCTCCAACACGGGGCCTGGCACCCAGGGGGTGTTGGCCAAGATGGGGGAATGAATGGGGCCTCTGTTGTATTCTGTTCACCTAGCGGGGTCCGCAGACCCTGCCCACTGAGCCACAGCCTGGCTGAGCCTTCCTTGTCCATAGAATGATGAAAATAGCAATGAGCCATGTGGGACAGGTGGGAGGGTGGAAATAAGGGGGTGGTCCTCAGCGTGGAGAACAGGGCACACACGTAATGTTAAAGCTGATTGAGAACAAGCAACAATAGAACAAACATACCTTCAGCCGAGGGGCCGGGAGGGGTGGTCACATGGAGGACTGAGGGCTGGACGGCTGGGGGTCACCCCCCAGCCTGGGTCTGGGGGCAGAGCAGGGTTGCCTGGGCTGGCAGGGGGAGCTGGCCCCAGGAGGACACTCAGGCCCTCGGGAGCTGGGCGGGGACCACACAGCTTCAGGAGCTCCAGGTGGCTCTGCACTCTAGGCCTCAAGGTGAAAGGCCGTGGTTAGAGGGCTGGGGAGGCCTGAGGGTTTGTGGGCATCCAGCGTGACAGCTGACCGGTACCACCTCCCGCTGTGTGCACCGGCGGGCACCCTGTCCCCCACCAGACAGCGGAGGCCCACCTGTCACGTGGGCTCCTTGGTCATGGCACCTGAACATTACAGACCTGAATGCCAGGAAGCAGCCACAGAAACAGAAACCATAAGTGCAGGGCAGAGGCCAGTGCCGCCAATCCGGGAGCTACTGGGGCCTCACCCCTGCTCTGCCCCTGAGGCCGCGTTGCCCTCCATCACTTCCGCAGCCCCGGCTCCTCTCTCTGCCACTGTGGCTGGGAGGTTGTGGCATCTTAGCTGCCATGGGTCCATGGGTCCATGGGTCTGCATGAGTGCGCAGGGCCACACAGCTGTGTGAGCAGGAAGGTGAGGTCCAGCATCCCAGCCAGTGTCCTGTCCCCCGGGCGTGACAACTTCTAACCCACAGGCACCTCTCTTCCCTGCCCCTGTTCCCTCATGGCAGGTCCTCGCTGTGCTTCTGGGGTCCCCATAGCAGCCCTCAGGGGGGCAGGGGGTGTGGCCTGCTCTGGCTTTATTCGTGGGCAGGACCCAGAGTTGTGGCGAGGGGACCATAGCGAGGAGCCGGTTGGGGCAGCTGCCGGGGCCACAGGAGTGCGTGGTGTCCAGGGAGGCCTGTGTCCTTGGGCCCCTCTCCCTGCAAGCAGCGCCCCTCCTTGGGCACTTGGCCATAGCTGTGGGAGATGCAGGCCTGGTCTTTGGCTGGCAGAGGCTGCAGGCAAGGCACCGTCGTGGAGCGGCCCCCTGGCTCACAAGCTGTTCCTGCCGCCTCTGTGCACCCCCTTTGTTTACCCACACAGGTACTACCGGGGTAAGACACATAAATCAGTTAAAGAAGACACTGTTGCCCAATGAGTGAGAACCCACGGCACCCGCGCCCTAATGGGCCAAGGCACAGGCCCCGCCAGCCTGCAGGGGCCGCCTGTGTCCCAGAGACGCCGTCACCAACTGCAGGATGGAAAGGTCGCCGAACCACAGGCTGCAGCCCTATGAGCCTCTCTGGTCACTGCCTGTCCCCACCTCCTGGTCTGGTCTGAGGCCTGGTGGCGGAAGGGGTAGGGGCATCTCTAGGCCCACCCTCCAGGAGGGGCACACCCGTCCTGCTGCCCTCCCAGTGAGCAAGTCCCAGAGCTGGGAGTGCATCACAGTGGCCCTTCATTCCTGCAGAAGTGACTGTCCCCCTTGCTTTGATGGTCCAACTGAAGCAAAGAGTGGTTAATCAGACCTTTGCCAAATGCAGCTCTGGGAGTTTTCTTCAGTTGTGCAGGTCTGCAATCCCCATGCCCGGCTCAGAACCCGGCACGCTGCGGCTGGGGGTCTGCACACAGAGGTGGGGGGCCCAGCATGGGCCTGGCCGAGTGAGGGACCAGAATCAGCCAAGGGGGTCAGGGCAGGTCCTGGGCAGTCAGCCACCCGGTGGGCAGAAGGGCTCACTCCAAGTCCCCTGCTCCTGAGGACGGCGTGGCCATGAGACAGATGACAGAAAAGTGATTTACAATTTGGCAGTTCTATTTCCAATTAAGCCGCGACATTAGTTAATATGCAGGCTGGGAAGCTCAGGCGGAGATAATGTGTAGATAGCTCCGTAAAGCTCCACCAGGAACAAATAATTTTGCACAAATTTGCAAACAGCACGGTTTTTGTAAATAACCATAATCTTTCTACCGGCCCTGCTGCCGATTATGCATTTTTCCTTTGTGATAATTTAATGACGATCTAATTTACCTATTGTCGCCGGGCCTTGGGTGCAGCCAACGTGATTGTCCAATTTAGTTCCAAATCCGTCCTGATGGCGTTAATTCATATCGACCGAGTGTTTACAAATCGAGCTTTCCCCCTCGTTGTGCCGGACGGTGAACTCTGCTCACGAGCCCGTTTGCGCATGTCTGGCCGACTCAGTCCCGGGCTGCCTGTCTGAGCCCCAGAAACTGCACACAAGGGTTGAGGTGCACAGCCTGGGAACCACTGGGCCTGGGGAGGGGCGGACATGGGGGGCCTACTTTCAGGAGATAGCCAAGGGCAGGCCAGGCACACTGAACAGGAGCCTGAGTGGCCAGGAGGGGGCAAGAGGGCGGGTGGGGAGTTGCTCCCAACGCCCAGAGGCCTTGGTCAGACCTGCTGGAAGGGGCCGACGGGTGCCCTGTCTCGGGGTCTTGGCAAGAATTCAAAGGCAGCATCCCTGTGAGGGACCCATTACCAGCCTGTCTCCTGGGTGCAGAGACCCTTGCCAACAAAGCCTGTCTGGGTGGTCTTCTGGGGCAGGGCCACTGTGAGAAGTAACTTTGTTTTCTCTGCTTGCTTGTTGGATGCCTGTCTCCCTTCTAGAATGTCGGGATGGGCAGGCATCTGCTGTGCCCGCAGCCTGGCCCAGGGTTCGGCTGGGAACAGGTGGTGCGAGTGACATGGCTTCCGTCTTTTTGCTTTGTCGCTGTCAACACTGTGCACACAGAGTGGCGCCTGGACCCGCGCCTGGACCCTGGTCCCCAAGGCTGCTTCCCCATCAGGACTTCCTCTTCCAGGCTCACTGCGGGATGCCAAGGCAATGGAGTGGTATGCCAGTGGTGGGACCCCGCGTGGATCACGGGGATGGAGTTACACTGGCAGGACAGGCCTGCGCTGACCCAGTCCCCAAGCTCTGGATGGCCATGGGGTAAGGGGACAGACGGTCTGACAGCAGGACGTGAGTGGATGCTGGCCAGGTGGCCTCAGGGGCAGCCGGCTGTGGGATAGGTAGGCAGGCGGGTAGGCGGGAGGGTGGTGCAGGGCAGGCTGCTTGGGTGTGTGTGGGTGTGTGTGGGGGGCCTGGTGGGCTGGTGGTGGGTGAAGAATGGGTGAGTGGGTGGATGGTTGCTGGCTGGAGGGGTGTGAGGGGAGGTGGGTGGGTATTTGTGTGGTCTGTTGACCTCGTGTGTGGGGTTTGTGATTCCGTGGGCACATGGGCAACTAGGTGGGCTATGGGATTTGCTGAGCGAGTTACTATATGGGTTGGTGGCTGAGTGAGCACAGGTGGAGCAGGCAGTGGACAGGTGCTAAGTTAGAAGTGGGTAAGCTCGGGAAGAAGAGCAGAGGGGCTGGCACACGAGGGTAGGCGCCTAAGTGGGTCCGTGGGTGTGTGCGTGATTAGGCGGCTTTCGGGGCGAGTTTGTGGACGGTGGCTTAGCAGATGATGGGTGGGAGGCCGTGTTCCCTCCCAGGAGCACTGGGGGCTTTTCCAGACACCCGTTACTGGGGAGCCTGTCCTGACCCTGCCCACAGCATGAGAGATGACACCAGGACCAGCAGTTGTGTCCACTTGGAGGAAATACTTGGAAACAAAATCCAAAGGGCGAGTTGTCGGCTGCAGCCCTCCAGCTGTAGGAGTGCATGGAGGAGGCAGACCCAACCCCCACAGATCACGTGGCCCTGGGGGCAGCTGCAGGGGTGGGTTGGACAGAAGGTGTGGGGACCATCCGGTGGGGATGGAAGTAGGCAGTCAGGTGGTGCTGTGGTCTCGGAGACCCTGAGGCCCACCTGCTTGTGGGGGGTCTGGGTCAGGAGCTAGGTGGGTCTGGGGTCTGGTCCAGGCCAGGGAGCTGGGGGCGGGGACTTGCCCAGGGTAAGGGAGGGCCTCCTGGAGGAGGAGATACCAGGTGTCTATGTAGATGGAAGTTGGAGGGCTGTAGATCGGGGAGGGGGGAACACGTACCTGCCCCATGTGTCTCAGCAAGAGGGCCACATGGACAGCAGCTCCCGCACCAGAGGGACCAGCGGAGAATCGTGGGCGTGGGGAGGGCTTCCAGAGGGGAAACAGCACAGGCGGGCGTCCCTCCTTCACACTCACCAGGCAGTGCTGGAGCTGGTGCTGGCCCTTGCCTGGGGATAGCCTGAGGACCGGTCCTATTACCAGCTCTTCAGGCCAGCACTTCCAGACGCTCTCCCCTCAGATCCCACTGCCAGGCCACGTAGGGGGGCTCCGCACCCCGCCAGCCTGACACCTGTCTTCCCGGTGCTCCCCAATCCCAGCGACTGGGGTAGCACCGGGCCCTCTGGACCCCTGCCCCAAACCACTTCCTCCCACTAAAAAAGCTAGATCTTTCTGCTATTTGTGCTGCTTTTAATCCATAGGAAGTGAATTTTCCAGTCATATATTAGTTTATTTTATATTTTCAAATTGATTCGACTATACATTGATTTCCTGTTGTGGGTATTGTGTCCCGAGCGAGGATTACGCGTGTAGAAGAGGGGCTCGGGGCTCATAAAGGTTGCTGTGCGCTGGAGAGCTCTTATCTTGAAAAGGGAGAGTCCAATTTTATTGAAACAGCTAAAATCCCACTTAATTGAATTTTTTTTCCTCTAAGATGTACAAGCTTAGAGACTTTTGCTTTCCAATTCAACTCAGACTCTGTGGTGTTTAAATTTCCAAGCCCATAAAGACCTTTATGAAAAAGACCCTGTGAATATCGTATTTCTGAGCCCGCGCCCTGCCGCGCAGCCCAGCTGGGAGCAGTGATCACAATATCAATATTCTGTAGAACAGCTTGGATTGCGAGCCTTTCATGCCTGTTTAACGCAGCCCTGCGGAAAAGGCTCCTGCTGGGCTCCCCTCGCGTGTGCCCTCGAGGGCCAGGACAGCCCGCCACGGAGCCCCGAAGCTTGGTTAGGATTTTCCTGGCCCCAGACTGAGCTAGTGAGGGGCACCTGACAGGCATGTGCCCCCGTGCTGTGTGCCGTGTGCGCCATCCTGGGCCTCACCCAAACCTTCTTGCAGCGGCCTGGCCAGCGGCTCTCACCCCTTGGGACTGGCTCTCAGCCCATCTCCTCTGCCTCCCGCCACCTTCAGGGAGGAGAGAGGAAAGACAGACAGGCAGATGGCCACCCTGCACCCTGCACTGTGCCCAGGCCCAGCTCCCAGGGCTGGTCACACCAAGGGCAGGTGTGCTGTGTGCAGTGTGCGGGCCCCGGTGCCCGAAAGGACCCTTCTGCACTTGCGGGCCTCCCATCCTGCCCAGGACCTGAGCCAGCCCTCGGCGTCCAGCCACAGGTGGGTGCCGCAGACAAGGGCTGGGGCGTCTGCTGGGTGAGTCTAGAGGAGCCTCTGTTTGGGGACATCTGATGGGTGAGTTGGGGAACTTCTGTTCTGGGGAGGCCACACCCTGGAACCTGTTCTCACCCCTGGCCACCTCTGGGCCAGTGGCCCAGCCTGGAGGCCACAGGCATGAGCTGACCTCAGTGAGCTCACATTCATGAGCACCTGGGAGCTGGGTGGGGCCAGGGAGGGAGACCCTGGGGGCCCAGAGAGGCTCCCACCTGGCCTTGGAGTTTTAGGAGCTCAGTGCAGCCCTGCCCCTCAGGGATGCCTCCATTTCTGCTTTGAGCTCCCTGTCCCCATGCTGCTAGCCATGTACAGGCTGGGGCCCAGGCCTGTGTCACCTCTGCGGCCCTCCTCCCAGCCTCAGTGTCCCCTTCCCACCAGCACAGGGGCCTGCCCTGCACTTCTGTGCCCCACTGGATTGGTCTGCGGTCCAGCTAGGTCAGAGGGACTCTGGGATGGCCGTCTGGGGCCAAGCGGGAACAGGCCGCCCGAGGCTGGGGCCCTCAACCTGCTTCCTGGCCTGAGTTGCCTCCTGCCATCCGCAGCCTTCAGGTGGGGCCCTCAGGGCCGTCCACCCCATCCCTGCCCTCACTCCCTGGGAGCTGGCAGGGCCGGTGCTGGGCCGGTGGGCCTCTCCCGGTGTTGCCACGGTGGGTCTCACCGCTTGGTGGGCCTGTTATCTGCCACCTCTTCACACACAGCCGTGGCCATGACAGTTTAGTGGGACTTGAGACCGGGTGGTGCTGTATCTCCATCCTGGGAAATGGCTCATGGTGAGGACAGCGAAAGCAAAGCGGACCTCGGTCCCCTCGAGGCCGCGCCCACCCTGCTCCTTAGCACACGCGGCCCTGCTGCTTGCAATTATTTCCTCAGCTCACTGGGGCTTCTGGAGTTTTCTGAGCCGGCGCAGCCGCCTCAGGCTCAGGATGGTGCTGAGTGGGGATGAGGGTGGGGGGCACTGGGACCCCGCTCTGGGGGCCCGGGGTTGGGGCCAGGGCCAGACTCCCCAGGTGAGCCCCACGGGTGGGTGCCGTGAGGAGGGCTGGGGGTCAGGATGGGTGAAGGTTTGCCACGGAATGCTTCAGCGCCACCAGATTGGGCATAACTGGCACACCTTGCCCTCTGGCCCTTGGGGAAGGCCCTGGGAGTGGAGACCCCCAGCCACCTAGCAAGGACCGGGCGGTGGGCTCCTGGCGGGACGCTGGGGCAGGGGTGGGGAGTCTGGACTTACTCGGTGGTGAGTTCCTTGTCTCCTTGGTGACCTCGGATACTCTGCCTGAGATGCCACAGGCATTGGAGGAGACGGGGTCACATGGGCCGCCCCCAGGGCTGGCAAAGCTCAGGGCAGAGGTCATCAGCTCGGTCATTACTGGGCAGATGGCTCTGGACCTGGCCATCCTGTGAGTGACACAGGCACTCCTTCCCAGCAAATCCCCGGACTGCCTCTCATGTCCTTT
Source organism: Mellivora capensis (assembly GCA_004024625.1). Lineage (NCBI taxonomy): Eukaryota > Metazoa > Chordata > Mammalia > Carnivora > Mustelidae > Mellivora > Mellivora capensis. Next base: position 64,873 of record PISX010002583.1, on the reverse strand, counting down.
TTTTCTCCCCAAAACTCCTTCCATTGGAACTTCCTCCCCCATCCCCTACAGCCCCCACGGGCTCGTCGCTGTCCTCTGCTGTCTGGGTCCGGCCACCGTGCCGGCTCTGGGCCTCGCTGTCCAGCTCACCCACTCCCAAGGCTGGGTGCCTGCCCTGCTTGGCAGTCCTCACATTCTGGTGGGGCCTGTACCTGGGCTTTGCTTCCATAGGGAGGGTGCACCCCAGCCCCATGCCCAGCACCGGGGCTGGAGGTTCTGCCCACCCCTCAGGCCTGGGTGTGCCCCTCAGGCTTTCTGCAGCCATAGGCCTCACTGGTGGTCAGTCAGCTGCTTGGTGGGGTTGGGGCGGGTGGAGGGAGCCCCGCCTCTGCCCCCTGCCAGTTGGTGGGGAGTCTGGTGAAGGGAAGTAGAGCACATTGGTTCCATAGGGGCCAGCCCTGGGAGATGGTGGTCCTTTCCTCCACTCTTGCTCTCAGGCTCCTGCCCACAATCCTGAGCCCTAAGCCTAACATGGGGGTGAGATTTGGGTGCTCCCCTGAGCTGGGTGGGCTGTGCTCCCCTAGGCAGCATCTGAGAGCAAGAGGGTCCTGCAGGGGCTGGCTGGAGGCCTACCTCGAAGGACCCAAAGCTGTCTTCTGCCCCTTTCTCCCCCGCACGGGGCACCAGGCGGGGAGGGGGCAGGGCGGCTGCAGTGTGGGGTGCAGCCAGCGGGGGCAGTGCTGGGGTGGCCACCTGAGGCCCTGCCCCACAAGGCCTTCTTTGCTGCTGGGAACAAGGGGAGTCCCCACCAGCCAGGTGGCCACAGTGCATTTTAATAGCAGAGCGCAGTTCCGGAGCAGTGGGAAGAGAAAGGGAGAAGCCTATGAATTATGACAAGCGCACTCTGTCTCCACGGCGGCCCAGCCTGGAAAGCCTTTTCTTCTCGTGTTTAAGTTAGCGTGGAAGATGAAATAGTCACAGAGACGCACTGGCCACTCGGACCCGTTATTGCTGCTGCGAGGGCCTATAAATACTTTTCTGATTTATAACCGCTCTCTGCTTTATAAATGGAAAACCAGAGACGCCTCCCAGAGCAGCTTTTGAAGTGCGTCTCCCCATGTCCACTTGCAGACGTGAATGATAACACCGGGAGGCGCCCTCCGCTGCTCTCCCCGGCAGGCAGTCTGTGGGTCAGTTGGAAATCTGTGCATGTTGGCCCAGGAGGATGGGGTCCCTGATGTGGGGCGCTCAGGGCTGAAAACGGGGTGGGGAGTTCAGCCCGAGTCTCTGGGAGGCGCTATGTTTTAGGAAGAAGGCAGGTGCACAAAGGTCCATGGGATGGTCCTAGGCCTCCATGGGTCCCAGAGCGGAAGCTAATGTCCAGGCCTCCAGCCCCTGCCTCCAGCCCCTACCCCACCCCAGCTTCCCAACACCCCCGATCTCTGCGGACGGCAGGGTGGTCGTGCCCAGCAGCCCTGCCCTGGTGCTCACCTGGGCCAGGTGGCGTGGAGCTTTCCCTGAAGTTGGGCAGCGACCCCGCCCCAGGGCCACATGTGGGTGAGTAAGAACATCTGGTTCACCTGCAAGTGTCCTGGCCAGTGCCTGGTGCAGGGAGAGCTCAGGAAACATCAGCCACTGATGCACATATTACGGTAACCCGGTGTGTTGGGGAAAATGAGTCTCAGGAAGCCTAAGCCACTTGTCCCAAGTCCCGTGGGGACTGTGAGCGGGGTGGGGGTGGGGCCTGCCCCAGGACACCGCATTCGTGGTCTTTCTCTCTCACCAGCCATGGCAGGACCAGCAGCCCTGGAGGGGTCAGGACGTCCTCGAAGCCACCCAGCCCCTCCCCCACAGCGGTTCCTGATGCCATCAAGGACTTGCAGGAAACCGTGTTTGGGGTTAAAGAAAAGGCGTTGGAAAGAAGCACTCGGTGTTGGATTTGCTCTGTGAATTTTTGAATCATCTAGAGAATATGAGCTTCTTGATGAAAGCACAATTCTGTGTTATGAACCAGAAAGGCATGGGCGATGAGACCAGTGAGCTGGGCTGAGGCACCTCCATAATGTTCCCCCTGCTGACACTGCTGCTTCCGGGCAGATGACCCAGTAAACTGGTCGTTCACCCCAGGGGCCCCTGGTGCCACGCTCTCAGCCCCCATGTCTGGAAAGGAGCATGAGGGATGACAGCCGGGAAGCTGGGCATGCCTGGTCCTAGAGACAAGTTTATCCAGTGTGGGATAAGCCTTGGCTGTGGAGGGCTGACCCTGCTGTACGCGGTCCGCACCTTGAGGTCCCTCGGCTCCCACAGTGAATCCCCATTCCCTGCTTGCGACGCACCACGCAAAACTCCCTTGGCGTAGCCAACACTGGAGATATTTATTGAAAGGAGGTAAAACTGTGACCTCCCAGCCAAACAGAACACTCACTCAGGAGTGTATAGTTGGCCACGGGGAACTGTTCCGGGGTCTGGGCTCACAGTGGAAAAGCAGCCCCCACTAGAGCCGAGGGTCTCACCAGCAGACCTGGGGCAGCACCGGTGGCTGTGGACAGCCTCTGGGGCCTCCACTCTGCAGGGGTGCGGGGGGCCACACAGCCCCAGGGAAACCCACCGCAAGGCAGGGCCCCCCCTGCACCTGCCCCTGGCCCAGGCCCTCACCATCACACCCACTTCCCATGGTCCACACAGAAACTAATCATGTCCTAAGACTGCGGGGCCTGGCCCAGAGGAGATCTCTGTGCTCTGCAGATAGTCTGTGATGGGCCACGGGGCACCTGAAGCCTCCAGCTTCTGGGCGGTCAGCCATCCGTGTATCCCTGAGCCCCAGGCAGCTGACTGCTCAGGCTGTCTTCGTACCCCGGCATTTCCCGTGCAGGATAAAAGGGTCATAAAAACTGACTTCTGTTTGTTACACCCTTTTCTGCCAGTGTTGCAAACTACCAGGGGTCATCAGCATGGTGGCGGTTGTGGCCAGGTTCCCTGCTGGCTGGTCAGGCTGGAGAAGGGCTGGGCAGAGTGAGTGGCTGTGTGTGTGACCAGCCTGATTGCTTTCTAGGGCCCTCTGCTTGTCCAGGGGCAGCACTTTCATGAAACGTGGGGGAGTTTCTTTGACCAAAGCCCGTTCGTCCTAAGACAGGTGTAAGCCAAGGGCCCCTCAGTCCAGCCAGAGGCAGCAAAACACAGGTGGGTTCCAGTGATGGTTCCCAACTGGCTTGGGGCTGGTGCTGCCCCAGAGTGGAGGTGGGCAGCTGGAGAAGCTTACCGGGAGGGCCTGTAGGCCAGATGCTGACATGGTGGACACCCAGGTCTCCAGGGCTCCCTGAGGGGGCCCCAGGGTCTCACCTGGGTTTAGGGGGGAGATGAGGGTCCCAAGCCGTCAGCTATCTGGGAACATGGGCACCAGACCACCACTTCGCTCTGTACTTGAACTCTGATAGCAGCTCTGGGCCGGAGCGGCCCAGGGGGCCACCAGCTGCTAGATGCATAAAGGGTGTAGCCCACGTGCGCAGGAGACTGGCCTGCAGCTGCGAGGGGGAGTGACCCACAGCACACGGGCAGTGTGGACAGACCTCGGAGCTGGCTATCTGTGAGAAGCCAGACACAGAGGCTGCTCCCGCACGGTGTCTGGAGCGGCCGCCGCAGTGACAGATGCGAGGAGCAGTGGGCACGGCTGGAGCAGGCGCTGACCGCTGGCGGCAGAAGGGGGTGGCGTGTGCTAGAGTGAGGTGCTGGGTGGTGTGACCTTGCAAAGGGGCTCAGTGCCACTGAAATGCGGTTTCAAATGGTTCATTTTAGTGAATTTCACTGGAATTAACAAATTAATCAGTAAAATAAATAACTTGGACTGGAGACAATGCAAGCAGAAGGAGGGGACAAGGAAGGAAAGGGGATGTGTTAGCATCACTGGGAGGTCGCCAGGCCGCATGTGGGGTGCCCCAGGTTTGCGGGGAGGCAGGGCTGGGGACTTGCTCTGACCTCAGGGGCCTCTCAAGGGGAAGGCCCAGGCTGAGGCCCTTGGCTGAAGGCCAAGTGGGTCCAGGCTGCCCCATGCATGGAGCCCTGTGTGTCCTCCGGGGGTCAGCACCCCAGGAGTCAGAGTTGGCCAGGCTTTAACTGTGTTTTCTGGAGGAGGGCCAGGAACTGAAAGGAGAGGGGGCCTCTGGGGGCAAGACGCCCGACCCAGCCGCCTTCCCAGGCACCACTCCCCGCTGACCAGGGTCATACCCATGGGAGACACAGTCCAGGCCTCCGTGGCCCTGGACCCAGGTCTGGCAAGTGGGAGCACGGCCGCTTAGAGTCAGGAGACTGGGACGCCCACACTGCACACCCAGAGACCCCCAAGGCCCTGGCATCACAGCCTCAGTGTTTGGGAGTGTGCAGATGGACCACAGGGCCACTGGCTGATGAGAAACCCACAGGAAGGGCCCTGGGTCAATCTGGGTGGTGGGAGCTGGGCTGTGTGGCCCTCCTCCTGGCCTTGGTGGTGGGGACACGGGGTGGCTGGGCTTTCAGGACCCAGGGGGAGCCCCACAACCATCCTGAAGCCCGGGGGGAGCAGGGCAGGACTTGCAGGAGCCTGGCAGCAGCATGGCCTTGCTGGCTTCATGGGTTCACCCCTGAGCCCACATATGCCCTCAGTCCTCGTCACTGTCATTGCAGGGACCATGTGGTTCCTTCATTCTGGGTCTCGGGGCTGAGGACAGAGGTCTCAGCCCTTGAGCTGTGAAGGGTGCCTCAGGATGTTTGATGGCCAGGAGGAGGAGTGGGGGGCTTGGGACTCAGTGTCCTTGTCTGGAAATGCAGGTTAGTGCACGGTCCCTCCTTGGTGGGGTTCTGCTGGCTCCAGGAGAGGTGAGAGACCGAGCACGGATGCCAGCTGTGCAGGGGAGTGGGACCCCAGTGGCAGGTCAGACACAGGACCGGGGGGTCACGACCCGGGCGGGGGGGGGAATGTGTCCTTGCCTGCCCACTGCGCTCTGAGGGGAGGCCTGTGAGGTAATGGCCTGCACTGAAGCCTTCCTGGGCGCAGTGGCTGCGCCGCCCTCCCCGGGGTCTGCACCAGTGATGGAGCGCTGACGGGGAGTAACCCAGGCTGAGCTAATCGAAGCTGAAAAGGCGGAATCAGCGCGCGTCGGATCCTCTTGCCGCCTTCATCAATCCAGCTAACTGGGTTTGAGCGCATGTTGGGCAAGCATTTGGTCCGGGGAATTACTGTGTAGGACATCTGAGGCCTGGCGAGGGCGGCCAGTGGGCGCGGGCCTGGGCGGCCAGCCCGACCCCCGGCCTGGGGAGGCCGCCGCCCGGCAGCCCTCCCTGCCCGCAATTCAATTACCTGCTGCATATGCAGGCGGCGGGTGGGGAGACAAAGGCGCCCGCATTTACCCCATCATGAGCTTCATTTGGAGGAGGTTTGAAAACAATTCCCCGTCACATTTGTCCCTGTCAGATCACATTACTCACAAATGAACTTCACAAAGTATCAATTCAGTTTCAATGAGCCGCGTTGTGGGGCTCGGCGGGTTCGGGGCGGCCCCGCAGGCGGCGGGGGGGGGGCTGCGGACACTGAGGCCGGCAGAGGTAATCAGAGGCAGGCGGCCACGCTAGCGCTTTTCCATTTCACCCCTTTTGTGCACATCTGTTCCTGGATAATCCCATTTTCTACACTTCCAAATCACTGAAGACGGCTGCGGAGGGTGGGGCCACGGGAGGGGGGCCACGTCTGTCCCTCCGTTGGAGCCAGACCCAGGCGGGGGTGTGGTGGGCAAGAGAACTGGCCCTGGGGCCCTGCCCTCCAGGTAGAGGCCCAGTGCTGCCTTGCAGGGGCTGGCTGTGCCTGGGAACCTGCACCGGGGGTGGGGGAGTCTGCAGCCTTGGGGACATCCTCCCCCTCCCTGCCTGGGGCCCTCCCCACAGCTCAGAGGGGCAGGACCCTGATCCCCATCAGGGAGCTTTCCCCATGGCCCGGGCAGCCCAGCCCTCCACACCTCTCTCCACCCCTCAGGGCTCCCCTCCCCTCCCATGGAGGTGGGTCCCCTTCTTGATTGGGGCTGAGGGGCTCTCTGAGACGGAGCCCAGTGGGTGGGCCTCAGGCCCTGGCCTCCAATGGCAAACATGTCATGGGCACCCCCAGCGTGGACCTGCTCCAGACAGGACACGGCGGGGACACACTTCCCTGTGTGCAGGCCTCTGCCCTGTGCCGGACATGAGACCTTCCCCAGCCACCGGACCCGGCTGCACAACACCAGGCCCATCTCCTGCCCCTTTACAGCCTCTGAAGAGGTGGGTGGCCTCTCCCACCAGCCCAAGCTCGCAGGGCGGTGGGCGGGGGGGTCCTGCTCATGCTGGCCTTGGCTTGGGGCATCCGCATGTCAGGTCAGATCCTTCCCTCCCACCGCCCCAGAAGCGGGAGGCTACCCACTACTCCTGTGTGTCTGACCAGCCAGCCACTCCCCATGCCTCCAGGCCTGGGGAGTGAAGTCAGCTCCTTCCTGGTCTGGGCCTCATGAAGACTGCTGACGCCACATGAGTCCTGGGGGGCTGTGGAAGCCGGAATCGGACACCCGGGCAGGAGGTAGGAAGAAGCCGAGAGCCGTGGGGGAGAGGGGGCGGTGGGGGCCGGGCCCCCAACCCCTGCCAGCTTCCTCTGCCTCTGGCCTGGCCTTTGGGACAGGATGTGCACTATGGGGCTGCCCTGGGGCTGGTGGCTGGAGGCTGCACCCTCAGACCCAGAGACCCAGGGAAGGAAAGAGCAGCCCCGGTTCGCCCTGGTGTAGCTGTCCATGGGCTCGAGTTGTGCAGTTCCGCGGCCCAGGCCCGCCCAGGCTGCTGGGGTGCATTTGTGACTGCTGGGCAGCCATGGGCCTACCTGTGGGGCATGTATGTGGGGTGTGCACAGGCAGGTAGATAAGCCCAAGCCGGTGTGTACGTAGGCACACGCGTGTGCATCTGCCCTGGGTCTGTGGTCTTGAGCAGCTGGGGGCACGAGCACCCCTGCCGGGCGAGTGCTACCACGTTTGGCTCTCTCTGCGTCTGACACTCTCTGCTGGGCTAGGGCTACCTTCCTGCTCTGGGAACCTCCGGCACCCCACGACCCTGCCAGCATGGGTGCGGTCAGGCTGCCCGTGGACGTGGGCCTCTGCAGGCATGGGGATGGCCCAGGCCTGCACCGTCCTGTCACCCCAGGATAAGGCCGGGCCTCTGAAGTAGAAGAAAATCGCCATTTCACAGCATCGGTTTGCATTTTCAAATGATTTAACTTAGTTGTTTTAGAGTAGTTTGAGGGTGAGAGCACCGAGGGGGGCTCAGAGAGAGAAGTCCCATGTGCCCCCAGCCCCCCACGAGCCACGTCCGCACCGGAGTGGGACATCCCTTACTGTGGACCAGCCTCCACGGACACGCTACCATCACCCAGAGTCCACAGATGACATCAGGGTCCCCCCTAGGGGGGGGACGTTCTATGGGTCTGGACGAGGGCATCAGGACAGGCCCCCACCAATGCAGGATCACCCAGAGTTGCTTCCCGGCCCCCACATGCCCTGTGCTCCCCATTCGCCCTCCTCTCCCCAGCCCCCGACAACCACAGGTCTTGTCACTGTCCCCAGGGTTCTGCCTTTCCCGGATGTCCCACAGCTGGAATCCTGCTGCGTCTTTCCTTAGTGATGTGCATTTAAGGCTCCTCCGTGTCTTTTCCCGGCTCGGGCGCTCGTTTCTCGTGAGCATGAGTCATAGGTCTGTGTGGAGCACAGCTAATTCACCCACTCACACACGGAAGGATGTCTTGGTGGTCTCAGGTGTTGGCGATTGTGAATAAAGCTGCTGTAAGCAATGGCGTGCAGGTTTTCGCGTGGACATGAGGTTTCAGTTAATTTAGGGGAACCCCACGGAGCCGGACTGCTGGACCACATGGTGAGAGTGGGTTTGGTTCTGTAAGAAAGAGGCCCATTTCCCAGTGTCCCTGTCCACTGATGAATCCAGGCCTTGGACACGGGAGAAAGCCAGCATCTCACGGCGTATACAGAAAAGCTGGAGCTATCACTTAGCTGCTGTGCTATGAGCTCCCAGGACAGCCTGGGACCCGAGCCCCCCTGCCCCTCCCTCACTGCCCCCCCCCCCACTAGCTGGCTCACCAGAGGGGGCCCGCCTGCCTGCCCTGAGTGGACGTGGGGGTGCTTTGTCCTAGGCAGGGTGCATTGAGCCTGGGGGCCCAGTAGTGGGCATCCCTTACCCTGAGGGTCCCATCGGGCACAGGAAGTGTGAAGAAGACAGGTGCCAGGGTCAAGGTCTCCACTGGTCCTCGTGGAAATGGCCTGGGCAGGACCCCACATGCTCTCTGTGAGGCTCCAAGGGAGCGGCCTGGCTGCAGAGGCCACTGGGGCTGGCTGGCACGGGTCCCCGAGTCCAAAGACAGGCGCTGCAGGGTGACCATCGGGGCATCGGGGCCTCAGCCGAAAGGGGCCTCCGTGGCCCCCAGGGCAGGTGTGACCAGGAAGGGCGTGGAGAGACCTTGGCCTGGGAGGCAGCCCCCCAGCCATCTGCGTCAGACTGTAACTGGTACTCGGTTCTTTCGAGCTATTGATCCCAGGGCCGGAACATGCTGTAAAATGAGGCGATCGTGATGGACTTAAAGTTAGGGCAGGTGAAGCCACAGGAGCACAGAGCGAGGGCCTGGCAGGTTCGCTCACTGTCGTAAACTTGCCCGTCCAGACCGCGGAGGGCTCCACCAGGCCCAGGACCTCAGGCTGCCCGAGCACCGCACTTGTCCTCTTGCCCCACAAGCGGAAGGATGGGTCTTCAAACCAGAGCAGCTCACCGCAAGGCCAGCCCTGTGGGCGGCCTCCAGCTCCATGCACACACACACATAGGTACACACTTGCACACGCATGCCAAGAGTGCACACGAACGTGTTGCCGAGCCCATGTGAACCCGCGTGCCCCCACACGCGCACACACAATTCCTGGGACAGTGCAGGCGGGGCAGTTTTCCTGTCCTTCCTCAGTGGGAACCCCATGCTCGGGCAGGGTCCCACGGGAGTGCCTCACAGGCTCAGGTCTCTGTCCCTGAGGCCAGCCCAGACCCCCGTGGCCGATGCTCCCTGTGGAGGTGCTGGGAGGCCTCCTGACACCGCAGGTCATCAGCACCATGACAGGTGCTCACTGGCATGGAGAGCAGTCTACCTTCTGTCAAATGCCGTCCTCTGTACCTGGCCTCATGCCTGGCCTGGGGCTCCACGCAGGGGCCTCGGTATCCCTCTGCAGTGGGGCAGAATCCCCACCCGGGGGCAGTGATGGGACAGTCCAGGGACATGACGTGAGAGGCCCAGCCATCAGCAGTTGCGGGGGGGGGGGGGGGGGGGGGGAAGGAAGAGCTAGGAAAGTCTGGGTCCGGGAGTCTTCCTGGAGGAGGTGATCCAGGGCTGGCCACAGTGGGGGCTGTGAAGGCCTAGCCACCCGGACGACTCTGTGCCCCTAGCTGGTGAGACCCCAGTTGTGAGACCTGAAACCTCCACCTCTGCGGGGAGCAGGGGTCCAGTGGCCCCTCCATCCCTGCCCACCGAGTGCAGGGCCCATTCTGGAGAATCTGGAGAGTCGGCCCCTTGAGGCCTGCTCTACTGGTCCCCATGGGTCTGTGGGGGCTCGCAACTCTAGGCCAAGAAGCATCTAGAACCCAGGAGCTGTCCGGGCACCAGCCAGGTGTATGGCTCTCCCAGCCCGGGCATCAGCCGGACACCGGGACCATGGAGATGTATCGAATTCAGCTTAGCAACCCAGGCATGAGTGCCTGTCCTTTAAAGAGAAACTTATCTGTAATTAAAATCATGCACAAGTTTTAGAAAGAGTCTGTTTACAACTGGGAAGAAAGCTGATTGTGGGAATGAATAGGCCTCCATTGGGGCCGGTAGCGTTTAATTCAGAAATAAATCCCCCACAGGAGGTGCCTCGATGGGGCTCCTTCCCTGGTGCCTTGGGGGCCGGCCGGTGTGAGCGCGGTGTGAGCGCGGCCGTGGTTGGCGCTGCTTATCCAGCGGCAATCGCAGGCACGAGGGCTGGGCCACCGGCTCCCGGGTGGCTGGAGAGCTCGCCGCTCACCCTGCTCCTGCACCGTGAGCAATAAATTAGCCCAGTTAAAATCAGTGGAACACGCGCCTTCCAAGTTTATGCTTCCCTGTGAGCAGACGGTGGCTTCAGCCTGTGCGAGGCAGGGCGGCATCAATCATCAGCCTTGGAGTTGAGGGGACAGTCACACCGGTCCTGGTGGTAGAGCTGCCGCCGCACGTGGTGGCCATCAGAAGGTGATTGATGCCGGCCGGGGTGGGCCGCCGCCACTGGGGTGATTTAGGGGTATGGCGGAGGCTGCCACTGTTAATTGGGAGAGTGGCGGATGGATAATTTGGGGCACCTGCACGCCTGCCTGGGCCACCGTGTTTGCATGACCCTCCCCGCTGTTCTTGTGCTTGTGGACAACATGGGACAGAATCGATTGTTTTGCTGGGTATTGACTGCAATTCAGAGCAGGAATATGAGCTGGAAGATAGGGGCTTCCGGGTGAGAACACTTGCTGGGTCTTGTTGGCGCCTCTAGCCTTCTTCCTCCTGCCCGCCCCCCACCCCAGCTGCACAGAGAAAGACAGGGAACACCAGGGCAGCAAAGATTGGAGCAGAGACAGGTGGTCAATGTCTAAGGAGCCCCTCCAGAGGGGAAGGAGCCCTGGTTGGCAGCGCCAGCCAGTTCCAATGGTGTGGATAATCCCCACGTGGCCGACGGCAAGGTGCCGCTTCACGTCACTACTGGCAGAGCTAAGAACCATGTGTGCACGGAGCTCTTGTGAGTCCCTGTGAGCCAGCTCCGGCCACCGCTTGGGGAAAGCCAGGCCTCCCACATGCGGCTGGGGGCTGCGTGAACTGGTAGAGCTGTGCTGGAAGAGGATTTGGCAATACCTACAAAAGCTAAACATATCGCACGCCTCAAAATGCCACCACCCCCAAACAGAGACCCTCACATGTTCACCAACAGACATGCACAAGCATGTTTAGCAGTGCTACCTAGAACAGCACTGAACTAGAAATGACCCAGATGGCCACTGACGGTAGGATGTTCTATATGCACACAAGGAAACAGTCTACAAATGAGACAAGTAGCCTAGCACTGCACACAGCACCAGGAATGAGCTTCCTGAACACAGTGTTGATCAAGGCAGCCAGACAAAAGGTACTCACTGCATGATTCCTCTATGTAAAGTTCCAAGCAGGCAGAATGAATTCGCGGAGTTAGAAATCAGGACGACGGGCCTTTCCTTCCAGTGGCAGCCATCAGCTCAAAGGTATTCAAACAGGCACATCCAGGAGCTACAGAGAAAGAAGCAGTCCAATGTCATGTGCTTTGTCCTCAGGGCTCCCGCTGGCAGGACCACCAGCTTTCTGGGCTCCACGGGCCCCCTGCCCAACCTGACCCAGTAAAGTACACAGACGAGGAGGGTACAAGCCCAAGCAAGGTTATGTCGTCTGTCAGATTCTTGTGTGTCATGGTAGTTGCAAACACCCAGTTCCTAAGGGTGCGACCTAGAGCAAGCCTGTCCATCATGGTGCTAACCAGTTCAAGTTTGCCCAAAGCCTACAGTCTGTCACAGAGAAGCAAGCTGGATGCTACAGTGGGGCTCTGAGAGTCTTGAATTCTTACTGGGTTGGCAAAGATTCCATGTACACATTCATCAAGGTTATCCTCATCGATCCATTCCATAAAGCTATCAGAAGAAATTCTGACACCCAGGAGATCACCAGACCAGTCCACAAGCATAGGGAGATGTGAGGACTGACATCTGCAGGCCCTGAGAACATGGCCTTGGGAACAGTCCCAAGTTCTACCACATTACTGGTGGTTCTCACAGTATGATATGGAGAAGATACAATACTCTCCAGCTAATGTAAGTAAGTGCTGATATAAGTAATGTTCATCAACAATATAGGACAGTCAAAAAAAAAAAAAAAAGAAAGAAAGAAATGAGGACAGTGGTTTGCTCTGGGGAAAACAGAAGTTCTGGAAGGTGGCACCAGCTAGGCTGATGATACTCTTATTTCTTGACCTGGAGCTGGACACATGAATTTCATTTTGTGACAGGTGGTACACTCATGTTCTATACATTTTTTCTGCAAGTGTGCTACGGTTAGATTTTAAAGAATGTGAAAAATCATGAAAATTTTTATACACTAAAAAAGAAGAATCCAGGGCGCCTGGGCGGCTCAGTGGGTTAAAGCCTCTGCCTTTGGCTCAGGTCATGATCCCAGGGTCCTGGGATCTAGTCCCACATTGGGCTCTCTGCTCAGCAGGAGGCCTGCTTCCCTCTCTCTCTCTGCCTGCCTCTCTGCCCCCTTGTGATCTCTGCCTGTCAAATAAATAAATAAAATCTTTTTTTTAAAAAAAGAAGAAGAATCCAAAAAAGAAATTAAGGAAACAATCTCATCTATAATAAGATCAAAATGAATAAAATACTTAGGAATAAACTTAACCAAGGAAGTGAAAGACTTATACATTGAAAATAACAAAGCAGGAGCACCTGGGTGGCTCAGTGGGTTGAGCCTCTGCCTTCAACTCAGGTCATGATCTCAGGGTCCTGGGATCGAGCCCCACATTGGGCTCACTGCTCAGTGGGGAGCCTGCTTCCTCCTCTCTCTCTGCCTGCCTCTCTGCCTGCTTGTGTTCTCTCTCTTCAAATAAATAAATAAAATCTTTAAAAAAAAAAGAAAATAACAAAGCACTACAGAAAGAAATTAACAAAGACATACTAGAAAGATGTCCCATGTTCATGGACTGGAAGATGTAATATCAGTAAGATAACAATACTACCGAAAGCAATCTATAGATTAAATGCAATCTGTATCAAAATCTCAACAAGATATTTGGCAGAAATAGAACAATCCATCCTGAAATTTATGTGGAATCTCAATGGTCAAAACAATCTTGAGAAGGAAGAACAAAGCAGGAGGACTCAGAGCTCCTAAATTCAAAACTGACTACAAAGTGACACTTATCAAAATAGTGGGTATTGACATTAAGACAGACACAGAGACAAATGGAATAGAATAGAGAGCCGTGGTGTAAACCCTTAGACATGTGGTCAAATGACTTTCAACAAGGGAAAAAGAAAGGACAGTCTTTGCACAAATGGTGCTGGGGAAACTGCACATCCCTGGGGAAAAGAATGACATCGGAGCCCTACCTCACACCATATACAAAAACTAACTCAAAATAGATCAAAAACCTAAAGTAAGGGCTAAACTATAGAACCATTGGAGGTAAACATAGTGGGAAAACTTCACAGCTTTGGGCTTGGCAGTGATTTCTTTGGTATGACACCAAAAGCACATGCAAGAAAAAAAATAAACTGGGCTTAATAAAAATCAAAATCTTGTGTGCATCAAAGGATGCAATGTACAGGGAGGAGAGGTGGCCCACAGATCAGGAGAGAAGGTCTGCAAACCATTTATCTGGTAAGGGATTAGTATCCAGAATATGTAAAGAACTCCCAAAACTCAATAACAACAACAAGAAAAAAAACCAACCTGATTAAAAGTGGTCAAAGGGCTTGAACAGGCACTTCTTCAAGGCTTAATTACAGATGGCCAATAAGTCGTGAAAAGATGCTCACACCTCTAAGCATTAGAGAAATGCAAATGAAATCCACAGTCAGATCCCAGCATGGGCCTCTACCAAACAAAACAAAACCCCAGAACACCCCGTGTCAGCAAGGATGTGGGGAAACGGGGCCCTGTGCGATGTTGTGGGAGCCCAAGCTGGTGCAGCTGCTGTGGAAACAGCGTGAAGTTTCCTCACAAAACTAAATGCAGAATGACCACACCACCCAACTCTTCCACATCTGGGTACCTCCAGGGATAGAAGAGAAGCCTGCACCCCATGTTCACAGCTGCATTAGCCGAAACAGCTAAAATGGGGGAGCAACCCAGGTGTCCATCAGTGAATGGAGGGGAAGCAAAAGGTTGTCCAGCTGGGCAAGGGAATGTTATTTAGCCATAAAAGGAAGGAATTCCTGCCACCTGCTGCCTGCTGCCTGCCTCCCCATGGAGGACTCTGGAGGACACAATGCTCAATGAAATGAGCCAGTTGCAAAAAGACAACTGCTGAGCCTTCCCCCTCCTGCAAAGGATCCTGAATGGTCTGGATGCTGGCCTGGAACCAGCCGCCATGCTGGGAGGAGTGCAGGCCATGCGCAGTCCCAGCCAGGTCCCCCCAGCATGAGCCCCTGGCAGTGCACCAAGGGGCCTGCTGTGATGGTGGCCATGGCCTTCCAGCTGCCTAGAAGCCCCAGAGGAGCCGGGAGTAGCAGCTGGCTGGACCCCACACCCACACAGTGCGGGCTTTGGGGTAGAGCAGACATTGTGCGGTTCTGACACATGGGGCTTGGAAGCAGCTCCCTGGCTGCTGGGGAGGCCTGCGTCCCAGTGCTGTGGGCCTCAGACAGATGGCACCGACCCTGCCCCGCAAGGGCAAGCCTGACAAGACTGAGGCCCCCCGAGGTGGTGCAGGATGGGCTGCCAAGAGATCGCTCAGGCACGACAACCTGGTGATGAACAGGGTGCCTGGCTGTCATTTTTCACTGCAGACCAGGGTGGGGAGACCCGCACAGCGTCCAGCAGGGAGGGCTGCTGGGCGTCCATCACTGGGCAGCCAGCCCTGCCTGGCCCCCACTGCCCTCGACTACACCTCTGGGTGACATTGTGACCAGAGCAGAGGGGCCTCCTGCTGGGCCAGCCGCTGGTCTGAGTGGCAGACACTGGGGTTGGGGGCATCAGGCTGGCCTGTCTGCCCCAGGCCCCTGGGGTCCAGCCCTGCAGCCTCCTCACACAGCCCACACCAGCTTCCTACCCAACCTCGTCCTCCCTGTCACCCAGTCCCGCATCCTGTGCTCTGCCCCTATCTGTGACCTTGTCCATTGCCAAATCTCACCACCCTCCAGGTCCCCTGCTGTCACTGCCTCCTCCAGGAAGCCCTCCTGGTGGTCTCCTGTGGAACCACCCTGAGCCCCACCTCAGTCGTGGCCTCACCTTGCTCAGAGCAGAGAGGAGCTGCCTTGCCTGAGTCTGGCTGACACAGGACAGAGTTGAGGGGGCTTCCTTCCTGGGGTCTGAGCCTGCATGCCCTGGGGGGAGTGCACAAGCCCGGCCTGGCCCAGCCGGACACCCCCTCCAGAGCCCCCGAGGGTCCCGTCGGGGGTGTGAGGAAGGACAGGGAGACCCAAGGGCCGGAGCTGGTGCGGGTGGGCGCTGCAGCTGACCAGGGATGGACACGGGCAGGTCCTGCCCAAGAGGAGGCGCTCCTGCCTCGAGTCCGACCCAGCGCAGCCCGCCTCCTCCCCAGGAGCACCTCCGAGCCCGTCAGTCCCAGTCTGTCAGTCTGGGACCCGCAGGAGCTGGGGACAGGGGCTGGGCACTGCGCTCCTGCACTGCATCCATCCCTGCTGACCACAGGGACTTCGGAGAGGGCGCGGGCAGGGGCCCTGCACTCAGGGTGACCCAGTGCTGAGCGGGGGCGGGGGCAAGGATGGGGGGCCTCCCCAGCCTCCCACGCATGGTCGTCCACGCGGCCTGCGAACCAAGCACAGTAGGGGCTTTGGGCGGCTAGGCGCACTTTCTGGACCTGGTGCTGCGCCTGTGTTAACTTTTAATTTAAAGTCTCTAGGCAAAGCACAATGGACTTTTGACATACAAATATTAAAAATTAAATTTCCCGAGTTCATTATCTGATAATTAGAACCAAATAACATCTTAACTGAGAGGCCAGCCCCACACAGATCAAGTCAGTTCCATTTAAGATTCCATTAGACCAGTGTCGGAGCGGTAAGTAATGGACCATAAAATTTAATTTGGAAATGATCTCCGCTGTGATGGAGCGATAGCACTCACAAAGGAGGGCGGCTGGCCGGGCTCCCGAGCCGGGATTCAAAGAGGCCGCCACTGCTGCCTCGGAGAACATGTGTTCGGCGCTTTCTTCTCCTTTCTAGGGCCCTGCGGTATTTAAAAGTCAGAATTGACCAGTGTAGCGCTGTGTAATTACAAAGATCCCCTTATCGGAGTCTATTTGCCGGCGCAGAAAGGGAAGGCCGACCCTGGCACCGCGTAGCTCATTTGCATGCACGGTAATTCGCAGTCGCTGGGATTCAGCCTGTCCAGCCGTCCTGCCACCCCCCACACACACACAAGTCCCCGGCCCCCGTGAGTTCCTGGCCATCAACTGGGCCACAGGCCTGCAGCAGCAGCCAGGAGCACACGTGGAATGAATAGTCAGGAATGCTCTGGAGAGAGAGTTCCCCCCAACCCCGCTGGGGCTGGCGTGTACCTCCTTCCCCTGCAAGTGGGAGAGCAAACAGGCCTCTTGAACCGAATGACATTCCGATTTCCCCAGCGTCCCACAAAACCACAACAGCCACACAAAAGGGACCCAGGCTCCTTCACAGGGGCCAGGCACGGCCCTCCCTGCACAAACTCTAGAGGCAGCGAGCAGGCTGGTTGGGCAGACCCTAGTGCCAAGCACTGGGACCCTGGGGGCTGTGACGAGGAGCTTCACTCTCTCTCTGCACAGATGACGTGATCACGCTCTGCTCCTGCAGCTGAAATGGGGGTGCCTTTGCACAGACCCCTCCTCAGTTTCTGGGAGCCAGCAGTCCTAGGCCCGGTCCCCCCTGAGATGCCAAGGAGCCGCCCCTCCTGCCGCCCCTGTCAGCATCTGGCCTCCACTCTCTGTTCTAACACATATCACCTCTTGGCAACCCCCAGCCCACCCCACCCCCCAAATGATCTCTGGGGCCTGTGAGTGCACAGGGCAGAGAAGAGCCCTCTAGCCCTCGCTCTGAGCCGTCTTGTTCTTATTCTGCACACATTCTTAAATACCCTGGGGATCTGCTTTTCTGTCCATCAGAAACTAGGGCCGAAGCGGGAGAAGTCACATTCCCAGTGACCCCGGCTGTGGTGAGAAGTGGCCACTGGGGACCTGGGAGGTTCAGATGCCTAGGCGTGTGAGGCTGGCAGCTCGGGGATCAGCAGCCCACAGCTGGCAGCCAGAGCAGAAACACGTCCGTGGTGGCTTGCAGCCTCAGGGACCTACCAGCGCCAGAGGCACAGAGACAGAGGCCAGGGGCCCTCCCTCCATTGCCCGCCCCTCGCCCAGGAGGACGGCTTCCTGGGCAGAAGCCCCCCCCCCCCCCCCCCCCGCCCAGCCCCAGAAAGCTTCTAAATTAATTCTTGCTCCTGAAGCAGGCGCAGGTGACCCGCGGATGTACTCGGCCTCCACTGGCTCTCTGCAAGCCTCTGGCTCTGCGTCTTATCTCTCGGGCAGCCTCATTTGTTACTTCTCGCTGAATACACCCACTCCCATTATTTCTGTAATTCTTGGCAATAACAGCGTTTCCGCTAATGAAACCTGCATTATTGGAAGGTTGCAGTCCTGACCCAGTGGAGATTAGCTGTGTACTCTGTTATTACTACATATGTAATTGTATAATTGATTTTAAAATTTACTTTTGTGTCCCCACATCATAAAGTAAGCAGCCCATTAGGGGAAGAAATATAATTAATACATTTCTAACCATTTATATCCTGGGGAGAAGGGCATCAGGGGACGGGTCCACCAGGCTGGGGATTGGGGTTCCCATCGCTTCCATGTCCGGGAGCCTTGTCCATGTCTTGGGTTCAAGGAGGTTCTGCATAGATGTCCCCTCCTCAACTTCTGGGATGGCCCTGGGCTGTCTTCCAGCCAGACTTGAACTTGAGGGCACCTGGCTGCCCAGCGGGCTCCGTGTTGAGCGGGGGTGGGGGGTGTGTGGAAGGGCAAGGCTGTGAGAACACCTTCCAGCATGCAGGGCCTCCCGGGGGGTGAGAACCACGCTGCCTTCCAGTGGGTAGCTGGTCCTCCAGTGAGGCCATGCCCCACGGCTGGCAGCCCCTCCGGGAGGGGCAAGAGCTCGGGCGGCCACCCCCAGGCCCGGGGAGGGCAGTGCTCTAGCAGGTCCACTGGCCCACGGCCAAGCAGGGGGAGTGAAGGGTGCATGCTGTAGGCTTGTGAGCAGGGGGAGTGAAGGGCACATGCTGCAGGCTCATGAGCCCTGGGGCTGGAGTCTGGAGCAGGGCCAGCCCACCCTGCTGTGGTTTGCTCAGAACCGGGTCTCTGCCTTCAAGGTCCCTCATGGTCCTCTCACAGGTACACGGATGCCCAGGGCTGCCGGCTTGCCACTTGCCCTATCAGCCCCACACTCCATGGAGAAGGCCGCAGCCCCCAGCCCAGGCCTGGTCCCCTCAAGGCTTCACAGCAACCCTGGGCAAAGAGATGCCCGAGGGCTGGAGCCTAAGCCCCATGTGGGGTGTGGTGGCTGTCATGGGTGGCTGTGGAGCTGGCTCAACTCCAAGCCCAGGACCCACCACGCTGTTGGTCAAATGCTCTTTTGGGCCCCAAATTTCATCCTTTTCCATTTAAACAGCTTTCCTGAACACCATTTCAAGAGCACAATTCAATGTGTCTTCAGTCCATGCACATGTGCTGCCCATTACCGTGGTCTGCACTCCTGCCGGTGCCCCCGTGTCCCCTCCCCAGGTGCTGACCACCACCAACCCAGCCTCTGCTTCCATACACATGCCTCTTCTGGACATACCACACGACATTTGTCCCCCTGTGTCTGCTCTTCCACTGAGCGGCATGGCCTCTGGCCTGTCCCTGCTATGCCACGCACCCACACTCCATGCCCTCCGCCACAGCTGTTCATCCACGGACACGAGGCTGGTCTCTGCCTATGGCTACCCCGCTGGCTCCCGAGGTCTGTTGGCTCCCGGACACGCACACGCTCCTAGTGCCTGCACACGCTTGCAGCTGTGTGGGTGCATGTGGATGCGTGGGCAGATGCGCCCATGCAGGCAGGGCTTGGAAGGATCACGGGGGACAGAGATGAGGCAGACGGGAAGCCCTGCTCCTCACCCGGGGGCAGCAGGAGCCTGGCATCTGGACACAGATGAGGTGCCGGGTGCCCTAGGCCATCAGGCAGGGCTATGTGGTCAGTCGGCGGGGAGGGGCTGGGGGAGGCGTGGGACTGGCCCGCTCAGTGTCCATGCTGCAGCCTCTGATGTCCACCAGTTTGGCCTTCATAAAGGTCTACATGGCCTCCTGGCTGGGGTCACCTGGGCCGACGCCCCCACCCCTGCCGTGACAGGCTGGGGCTGGCATACAGTCCACACCGAGGAACTTGGACTGATCTCAGAGCACGCACGTCCCTGTGAAGACAGGATGATTTCTGGAATCAGCCCTCACAACCCGTCAGGGCTTGGGGGCTGATTTTAAGGAGTGGGCTTTTTCTTGCAGGAGAGCCGCTTGAGAGAGGGTGTGGGAGCTGATGGTGTGGGTGGGGCAGGGAAACAGGCTTCACCACGGCCCCCGGAACTAGAGGGAAAAATCAATGACCCAATTAGAGGCTGGGGCTCTGGAGGGAATGGCCTTGCATCCAAGTTGTTGCCCCCAGTTGTCACTCCCCTGGGCCAGCAAGCTGTGAGCCTGTCAGGGGGCCCCTCTGCCAGATGCCCAGGACAGCCTTCAGCATGGCCAAGGAGCCCCTGACACCTTCTGCTGGCCCTTGCTCAGGGTGGCCCCCTGATGGGCTGGGAGGGACCTGCTTCTGGCCCTGCTCCAGGGTCATCGCCCCACCTGAGGCCTGTGGGGCACCAGGCCAGGCTACCCCCCACCCCGATGGGAGTTGCTGGCTGCCTCCCCCACCAAGCCATGGTCCAGATTCCCTGAGTTGAGTGGCTTGGGGCTGGGGAGAGGGGAGAAGGCCTGTTTGGGCCCCTGGGGTAAGATCCGTTTACCCCACACACCCTCTGCCCCACCCAACCTCCCCACCCCAGAAGAAATACTGTCACCCCAGGTGGCCTACCCCTCTAGGCCCAGCCCCCTGGCTCCCCAGCAGGGAAGAGCGGCCCAGGCAGGCCACCCCATCCTTCACCTTATCACGCAGGCAGAGCCTGTCACCAGCTCAGGGAGGGATTCATCAGATAACCCCGTAAATCACACATCAAAACAGCGTTTTTTAAGGGAGGCCCTCACAGAGACGGCGCTTTCTCAGCCTGGTTAAAACCCACATAACAAAATACATGTAAGAAAGTCGGCTACTTAATCACGGAGACGAAGAGCCACCGTGAGAGACTGCTCTGCTTAATAAAAAATATGGTGGCAACTTGCAAATATGTTTTTAGAAGCGATTTTATTACAAACTGTCCCATCGGGCAAGCGCCTTGGAAATTATGGGGCACTGTGTTCATTCCTCAGAGACCCAGCTGGCTGCTGCCTGAGGTTGCTAGGGGAGACTTCATCCCCCGGGGGCTGGTCCCAGTGAGGGGCCAGGGGCAGGCTGAACTGGGGGGCTGGGCCCCAGCACCCCCAACTCCCAGCTGCCGCCCAGAAGCAGTGTCCCCTCCCTGGGGGATGGGCTGCATGGACTATAAATGGCGGCAGGAGGCCTGGTCTAGGACAAGCAACCAGAAACTGGACCTGGGGCCTCTGCTGCTCTGCCCCTCCAGCCAGAATACCCCGATTCTGGTTTTCTGCAGAGTAAAAGGAGAAGGGGTCGTTGTCCACAACTCACAGACCATTTCAAAGGACTCTGGGCTGAGCAGTAAGAGGTAAATCATAAGAACCCAGGTTCCTGGTGCAAAATGTTCCTCTTTGTAAAGAAGACACGTCCTGGAACCACAAACCCTCTCTGGTCTCACTCCCTGGCCTTCCTTCTGGTTGGAGGGCCTCAAGGCAGCAGGTACCCTCAGCTTCTTCCTAGCCCGTGCCATCACTGTGGCAGGCAGCCTCTGAGATGCCATCAGCCCCCTCCCGGGGCTCACACCCTGTGAACCTCCCCGAGGGGCTGGACCGGTGACGTGTTTCCAAGTGGTGTGGCAGAAGGGGAAGGATGCCTTTTCTGAGATTAGGTTATAAAACACTGGTCGCTTCTTTCTTGGCTGCTCAGCTTCCTCCTTCCTTCTCTTCCCGCCCCAACTCTCTCTCACCATTTGCTCTGGGGGAAGCCAGCTGCCTGGTTGTGCCAACAGTCAGTGAGGATCCAAGGCCTGCCAAAACCTGGGGCGATCTTGGAAACAAACTCATTGTCAATCAAGGTTTGAAATGTCTACAGTCCTGGCTGACCGTTTGCAGCCTCATGAGGAACCCTGAGCCAGGACCCCCCAGCTAAGCCCCCATCAGAGTCTTAGCTTTCAGAAACTGGGAGACACTAATGTTTATTTTCTCATCTACCATCACCACCATCACCACCAAGATCACCATTGCCATTATCACTATGACCATCGCCACCATCACCGTCACCATCGCCACCATCATTTCTTCCTGGTCCATTACAGCTTTCACGTCCGTTCTCTTAATCAGAACAATGCCTGAAGATAAGGACATGGGGACTCAGAGAGACAGGCACCACAGCTCAGTGCTACTAGCTAGCTGACAGATGACGGAGACCAGGCTGGAGGCCGCACATAACTCCAAATACATGCTGAATCCCCCCAAGGCCTAGGACAGAGCCACTGGTTCTCTTCCTGAGCGGGCTTCCAGGGGAAGGAAACGCCACACCTGGGCCCTGCAGAGAGAGGTGGGAAAGCTGGGCTTGGTCAGGAGAAGGCTCCTCTGCAGCCTGATCTCCTGATCCCTGAGTCCTTGAACACTGCTTCCCTGAGCCTGTGCTCGGCAGCCCTATTCCTCACCACCCATGCTCTAGTCTCCCCTGGAAAGGCCTGGGAGCCAGAGCCCTGGGGCAGCCATGGGGCCCGCGGCTGACCATGGTCACAGCATCTGAGTTTTAACATGATGTTCGGTGTCCAATGATGCTGAATGTGACAGTGTACCGCAAGAGAACCGGCTGCTGGGGGTGGCATTGGGGGCAGGGACTTGGAGGAAGTAGGACCTTCCAGGCCTTCACAAGTCAACCCAGCAGGGGTGCCTTGCCCTGCTCCGTGGGAAGCCCCACCTGGCTCCCCTTGGGATCCACGCAGCTTGGGTGCCCAGGGGCCCCTCCTTCATGTCCCTGCTCCTGTGGGATGGCCCGCATGCCCTCAGTGATGAGTGGCGTCAACAGTTTGGAGGGGAAGAGCGTGTCCTTCCCAGGGGCTGGGCTCGTGGCTGAACTCATGGGCTACGTGGGCAAGACTTGAGGTCTGGGACTAATAGCAGACCCAGCTGCATCCCCGTGGGGAGCCCCCGGGATAGCAGGTGACCCAGTGACGGTTTGTCGTAGGGTGCTAAGATCCCCATCATCGTCCTGGTCGCGAAGCCCAATCCCTGGTCCTAGCTTGGTGGTTCCCCTCTGCCCAGTGCACCCTGCACTGCCCTCAGATCCCTGCTTTCTCAGGGAAAATAAGTCTGGAATCAAGGTATTTCTGGCTCCCCATCAGGCCCTGGAGGCCCGATATTGCCTGTGAAAGTGACTCCATGGTGTCCCCTTTAACCAGGACCATTAATTGATAACACTTAATTAATCTGCCCAGGAGAGAGATCAAGTGAAGATTGTGTTCCCCAGCAGCCATGAGTATTGACTTTGTTATTCCAATTAACCACTGGCCAGAGGGGCGCTCTGGTGAGGTGTGCACCCCAGATCACCCCCAGCAGCTCTGCACATCCCGGCAGCCCGGCCGTCCCACTGGTCGGTGGCTGCTCAGCCCCACGAGTGTGCTCATCTGCAGGCTGATGCCCATTAGACGAGCCTCGTGCTTGCAATTAACGGCTTTATTTAGAGCCTCCTCTCCCCTTCAAAGAGCAATTAGATTTCTGCAGCCTTTGGAAAACATGAACGACCTGGAGCAAGACACCCTATAAATCAGGGCCCCCGGGTGGGCAAGTCCTTGCTCTGGCAGGTGCCCGGTGGAAATGCCACCTGTAAGGGGTGGGGGGGTGGCTATGCCCTGCAGAGAAGCCTCCTCCCCCAGCCCCCTCTAGGCCTGTCCAGTTAGAAGCCATCGGTCTCTGCTCTGGGAGGAGGACTGTGCCTTGCTGTTGGGGTATGGAGCAGCAGCGGCCTCAACACCCATAGCCCACCCCCGCCCCTCCCCTTCACCCCCTCACTCCTTCCTCCCCCAGCCTTTCCCCTCCCACCTTCCCCTTTCCCACTCTCAGTGCTCTTTTGCTCTTTTCCTCTTTCAGGAGCACCGCCCCTGCCAGCCCTACTGACTGTCCTACACAACTAACTTGTGAGTCTGCTGGTGCCCCGAGTTTGCTCTGGGCTCTGGGCCCGGAGCCCTGGAGGCAGGAGGTGGGAAGGAGGCCACATCCCAGTCCCTGCCCCTGGGGCCTGTATCCCCCAGGATCACTGACACACTGGGGGGAGGGGGGGGATGACAGGCACAGGAGCCCACCCAGTATGTGGCTGTTAGGACAGCAGACCCATGGAGGAGACCAGAGCGGGAGCCCGGCTGGGGGGTGTGGGGTGTGACCGCCAGGGCCCAGCTTTCCTTTGGGTGATGAAAAGTCCCGGAACCAGGTAGTGCCGATAGCTGTACAACCTTGTGACAACACGAGGAAAACCCACACAATTGTGTGCTTTAAAACAGTGAATTTTATGTTACATGAATTGTATCTCAATTTTTAAAAACAGGGGAAAAAAGATGTCTTACAACTTCATGCTGAGAAGACAAACAACCCAATTAAAAACGAGCCAAATATTTGAGAACCTTTTTTTTTTTTTTAACTAAAGAAGATTCGGGGATGGCAAGCCAGCACACGAAAAGATGAAAAGACGCTCTAGGCTCGGTCTCTCAGGAAATGCACGTTCCCCCTCCCCCCTGCCCAGCCCCTGCAACACCAGGGATGCAACACCCCTAGGATGGGCTAGGACTAGGACTAGGACTAGGACCCCAGAGCAGGACCGTGTGTGGGGGGAGGGGCGCGCTCCCTGAGGCGGGAACTGAAAGCCACCAGGTCAGAAACAACCAGAAACAACGTGCCTGCGACTTAAAAAGTTTAAGGTGTAGCAGCAGCCACCGCCATTGTGCGCCAAGACACTTGTCCCGGGAAGCACAAGCGTGTGTCCATGTGAAGGCCTGCACATGAGCGCCCCAGTGGCTCTCTCCAAATCAGCCCACGCTGATTTGGGACCGGCCCCGGGTCCCCACCACTGAGTGGATGGGCTGTGTCCCTGCACCCTGCAGAGTGCACATGCCACAGCCACACCAACACCCCCATGGTACTGAGACGCTGCAGAGCAAAGGGAGCCGGAGGGAAAAAGTGCACTTGTAGAAAATTCTAGAAAGAGAAAAATGAATCAACAGTGACAAGAAGATCCATGGCTGCCAGGATGTGGTGGGGTCCGAGGAGGGTTGCAGGAGGAGGGGTTTGGGGGGCGGGCATGCTGGTCATCCAGGTCATGGGGGCATTATCATCTCATGCATCCGCACCTGTCAGGACCCATCTAACTATATACTTTCACTATGTGGGGTTTGTCGTATGTCAGTTAGACTTAGTAAACCTCTTTTAAAAAGTGACCTCTCCCCCACCCATCCTGGGGCCATCCTGCTGTCCTGGTCATATGCTTGTGTCCCCTGAGTGGGGCTGGCAGGTGGGCAGGTCCCCAACCTTCTGGGGCCTCTGCTGAGTGCACCCCCAGCCCCCAGAAGGCCCTGAGCCCCGTTCCCACCCCTCGCATAAAAGCAGGGCCTGCCTCCAGGCCCTCAGATCTGGGGATCAAGGGCTCCCTGCCCAGCCAATGTGGGCAGTGAACACCAGGGGAGGCGAGGTAGGAAGCAGTGAACACCGCAGAAAGATCTTCAGACTGCCGAGTGCAGAACACAGGGCCAAGGGGAGCTGAGCCGCTCATACCCTCTCCCTGACTGCAGTCATACCCCCAGATTCCTGACACCCATGCTCTACCTGCCCATCCCTCCTCCAGATGACAGGGATCCCGTCCATGTCTGGCTGTGAGCCTCAGCTCGATTACATGACCTGGGTGAGGCCCTCCCTCTGAGGCCTCAGTTTTCCCACCTGTAAAATGGGCCCTGTGTGCTGCCCTTCCTGTTCCTGATCAGTGAGGGCAAGGGAGCCCGCCTAGAGGGTCTTGTCTGGCTGGACCCCACAGCATTATGGGACCTACTCCCCCTACCAGATGGGGTCAGAGGGAGACCTTGGGGCCCGGCTGCTGCCTGAGGAGGTAGGCTAGGTCTGGGAAGATGGAAGGGAGACAAGCCCACTTTCCTCCCCTCCTCTGCCCCTTCTGCGCTGAGCCCACCTACCAGGAAAACAGGCTGTAGGACAGGAGCTGTCCTCTCCCAGATGCTCCCCAGCCCAGGTGCCTGCTCCATCCCCTGCCCTGGCCCCAAGACCAGCCCAGCCTGGGTCCCCACCACGGGGGCCTGTCAGGGGGCCTGTCTGCATTTACAAAGCTGAGCTTCTGCAGCTGCCAACCCTCCACGGCCCAGGGAAACAGGATTGCCCCAGACAGAAAACAGGGACACCAAGTGTGAAGAATTGGGCTGACAGCACCGAGATGATAGCTTGTTGAATGAGTGAGCTTGACTAGGAGGGAAATTTACATTTATATAGTGCATTTCACCAGGGCCTAGCCAGGGCCGACAGCTCCTGAGAGACTCAGGCTGCCAAGCCCCACCCCTGCCGGCTGGCCACCAGACACAGCTGGAAGTCTGGTAGGACCCAGGTCAGCAGGGCCAGAGCTCCAGCCTGCTGGGGGTACCACAGAGGGATTTCTAGGAGGTCCCCTAGGCTCCCCAAGGAGCCCTGCGCCCTCCCAGGCTCAGCCCTTGCCTGCTGACCCAGGGGAGTCACACTGG
Organism: Mellivora capensis; assembly: GCA_004024625.1. Lineage (NCBI taxonomy): Eukaryota > Metazoa > Chordata > Mammalia > Carnivora > Mustelidae > Mellivora > Mellivora capensis. Next base: position 39,087 of record PISX010002583.1, on the reverse strand, counting down.
GAAGCCCGGGAGGGACTGCAGGAGGAACCAAGCCCCTCCCGCACCCCAATCTCAGACTTCCAGCCTCGGCACCATAAGGAAGTAAGTTCTGTTGTTTGAATTGCCTGTTCTGTGGTACTTGGTCATGGTGGCAGGAGTGACTGAGACACGCATCAGGGTTGAAAACCAGAGAAGTAACCCTTGTTTAACAGGTGATGTGGCCGTATCTGGGGAAGAATCAGCTGAAACCAGCTCCGGGGGTAACTCCTTCCAGCAAGGGGCTGGAAGCAGAGAGAAGAGCGGAAAAGCAGTCCTGTCCTGCACGGACAAGGCTCCCAAGTCCCACAGAGGGATGTAAGGACCAGATGAGCAGCCCCACCCCATGGCAGAAAGCCTGAACATGGACAAGACTATGGCTGCTGCCAACATCTCCCCATAGGAATGGCCCACCCGTGTTGGTTCCTGTGTGGTTCCCATGTGGTTCCCGCACGGTTCCCTTCATGGTTCCCTGGCAGGAGTGCCAGGCATATCCCAAGGAGGAAGGTGGCGGAAAGCACTGCAAGTGGGCACTGGTCACAGCCATGGCCAAGACGGAGCCACGGACTTGGCCACGACAGAGCCACGGACTCGACCCCCTGCACACAAAGATTACAACAGCTCCAGAGGACCTCTTGGGGTGGGAGGCAGAAGACAGGGCAAGCTCCTGAAAGGTGGGGAGCAGCTGCTGAGTATCCCCACCGCTTCCAGGGTCAAAATAAACTAGGAACGAAATCTCTCACGCTTACAACACAGTCTCGGGGGAGGGAAAACTTGGAAGCTGCACAGAACACAGAAGCCACAGAACACAGAATATGAATACATCTGACCACATAAAATCAAGAATTTCTAGATGGCAAAAACAGCCTCTTCAAAAAAAGACAAATAGGGTGCAGGGTGGGGGTACTCATAACACGTCTGAGAGAGGGACGACTAACACCCTAAACAGGAAAAGCTCCTAAAGAGGAAAAGGACAAGCTATGTCAGGAGACAAGCTGAGGCTGGGGAGAAAGGGGGCCGCTCTGCACCGGCTGACCCCCGCCCACCGCGGTCCTGACATCTGGGGCTTGGCCCCAGCCCCCAGCCCTCGCTGGACCACCAGCTACTGCCAGGGGCTGCCAGGCCCTGCCCCCAGAGAGGACCGCGCTTGGCTTCAGGCTTGGCTGCCAGCACCTCGACATTCTCACTCTTCTTAAGTGAGGGACCCCCAGACCCCAGACTCTTTGGTCCTCTGAGAACTGCTGAGTCTGTGCCCCGGGCACGGAAAGCCCTATTTTCAGGACAAAGGCAGCCTGTCATCTCCTCTGTGGAGCCCTTCCTGAACTCTGCCAGCCCCCATGGGCCCCTGGTACCCCTGAGGCCCCCAAGCCCATGGAGACACTGTTCCAGGCACTGTCAAAGCTGCCGCATGTGGCCTGTGATGTGGACCCCCAGCTCCATGGGGACGACTGGCCTGGCCAGGACCCCACCTGCTGCCCGCCCAGAAGCCCACCCTCACTGGGGCATTCAGCCCCCTCCTGTCCCACTCAGGACCCCCAAGCCACCCAGTCTTCTGCCATTCTGTTCTGGGGTGTGTCTCTGGGGATATTGGGTGCAGTTGGAGCAGTCCATGTGGTACTGGCCCTTCCTCAGTCCCTGAGTCCGTCCCCAAGTCTGTCCCTGAGTCCATCCCCATCGTCAGTCCCCAAGCCCACCCCAAAGTCAGGCACCATGCCCTGTCCCCCTGCTCAGCTGACTCTCTTGGGGCCTCCAGAGGCCATGTTCAGGGCAAAAGGGGGGGCGGCCATCCTGGCCCGGCTTCCTGGAAGGCAGGGCAGCCCGGGTCCTCTGCTTCTGGAGGGAGACACCCGGGGTCTTCGGCTGGGGAGCTGTGCCATCCGCAGAAAGCTGTCCTGCCCCCGAGGGTGAGGACCTGCCCCTGTCCTGTGGGGAGGACTCCGCAGGGTTTTAAATAAAACTCACTTGGCTTGATTGCCAGAGGGCACAGGGAGCCTTGGCACTTCCAGGGGCCCAACCGTCACCTCCCCGGAAGGCAAGGGGCAGGTTTATCCCACTGATCACAAGCACATGGAGTTTATGTGTTTCGCACCAGGCGGGAGAGAGGGCAGAGGGCAGCTCTCGGCCCGAGAGACCATGGTCAGGGGGATGCTGGGCTGCGTCCTCTTGAGATGGCTGAACCTGGGGGAGTTGGGGTCCAACCAGCACGGCGAGCCCCGCCTAGGGCCCCAGCTGGAGACAGAGAGGAACGGAGGGGTTGCCCTAAATCCGGAACTGCGTGGGACTCTCGCCCCACCATGTCCTCCCTCGGAGCCTGGAGGCAGACCTCAGGACCCAGTAGCCCTCCTCGCGCCGGCCCCCTGACTCAGTGGGACCTGATCTGACCCTCCCACCCACCTGCTGCCTCCGAGGGGCCCCAGGTTGCATGCACACACCAAACAATCCCCTGGCCAGGGTCGTGTCCCACCTATGACCTGGGCCCACTTCTGGAGCTGGGCCGTGCTTCCAGGCTCCCCAGACGGCCCAGAGCCCTTTCTCCAACCTTTTCCGACTGCCGGCTCACTCTAGAGAAATGGAGGACATGGAGGGGAGGCGCACAGCAGGGGTCCGGGGAGGGCCAGACACCGCTGTGTGCAAGCACTGCACCATGCAAAGCAGGGAAGATGCCAGGCCCAGCTGGGGACAGGTCCTCGTGGGTCCTCATGGCTCAGGCCCCTGCCAGCTTCTCCTGTGTGTGCTGCGTGTGCTGCCCCTGGGAGAGGAGAGGGCAGGGTCCAGGGAGGGCAGGGGACAGGGAGGGCAGAGGGCAGGGAGGACCACATCAGTGAAGGTAGAAGAAAAGAGGCCCCTGGTTAGTGTCAGGAACCTGAAGGACAGGCCCCGCTCCAGGAATGGCCCGGTCTGGCCCAAGCCGAAGGCAGGGCTCGCCCCTGGCCAGGGAATCAGCCTCATCACATGGGATGAGAGCCTGGCTGACTGAAGACCTGGCATCAGGTCGCAGGCCAGAGGGACAGGGATAAGGGAACAGGTCCAGTGTGCAGGCAGGGTCGGGGGCAGGGCCCCCCTTCATACAGCTCTGCACCTGACTGGAGTCGGGATCCCTTGGCCACTGTGAGCAAGAGTGGATACGAGGGCTGCAGGGCTGCCAGTGGCGGGCTGGGGCGGGGGCCCGGCCCAGGGCCACAGCCACGGGCGCTGGGGCCACAGGGAGACTTGGGCCAAACGGCCCCAGAGAGAAACGCTCCTGGGACCTGGACCCCCCAAGCAGGCTTTGGCTTGATTTCGTACGCCGCCTGTGAGTTATCAGTCTTCACTCCCTCCAAGACTGATGCCACGGCAGCCTGGCCTTCCGGACCCCTATTTATCACCATTTAATATATATTAAAGCGCTCTCCCCTTTGATTGCAAAAACAAACAAACAAAAAAGCTGCATCAATCATGGGGCAGCAACAGGCAGGATGTGGGGGGGGGGGGGCAGAGGGCTTCCCGATGGGCACACAAGGGCCCCCCTCTCCATCCCCCGTGGTCTTCCCTGGCACATGGAGGAAATGGGCACACAGGGGCCTGTGGCCACAGGTGTCCCACCAGGAAGGTGCTCCTGCCATAGGCCACACCTTAGGCCCCTGTGTGGCCAGGCCTCAGCCCTTGAGGGCCCGGCACTCCCTGCTGAGACCATCTCAGCCAGGTGGTGGGGATTTAAGGATCCAGACCCATCTCAGCTTGGCCTGCCCAGGAAAGGGCCCTCACGCCCTGGCGTGAAGCCCGTCCGTGCTGGAGCTGTGCTGGACCCCGGGCCTGCTGGCCACTCGCAGGGCAGAGTTGTCCCCTAGGAGAGACAGACCCCTTTCATGGAAACACGGAAACCCAAGCACACGTTCCAGCTGGACACAGCGCGGGGAGAACACAGCTCATCCTGTCCAGCCACAGAAAGGTATTAATATGACCGCCCATGTGGCCAACGGAGCCTCAGCCGGTACACAGCCCCTCCTACAGATGTGTGCCAGGGCTGGGGCCGGGGTAGCAACAGACTCCTGCCTCCACTGGGCACCGGGCCCCCAGTCCCCCCCGTCACCACCTCCCAGTCCCCCTGTCCACTCCCCCTCCCAGCCCGTGATCAGCGAGGCCCCTGTGGGTGGAGCTCTGTGGCAGCCCTGGCAGTGGGGGCTGCTGGGACTGCAGTGGGAGGGAGGGGCACGGGCTCAGGCCACTAAATCAGTCCACGCCTGTCACCGGCTCGGGGCCGCAGGAGCTGCCCGAGCGGAAATAACAAATGGCTGTCATTGTGGAGCCAAAAACCTGTGATTATAATTATCACATCCTCGGTGACCTTGCGTAAACTTTAATCCCTCTCCAATGGAGCATTTAAATAGCCTTCAGAGCGTACCACGGAGCCCCAGCCCGCCTGCCGCGCCCCCAGCCCCAGGGCTCCCCGGGGACAGGGACGCCTCTGAAACCGAAGCGCCTGCCCCTGGGCGCATGCTCACGGGGCACTGAGCCAGCGCTGCCTGGGACTCACCCTGTGCCCTCCCCAGCCCCCATCTCGTAGGGGGAGCCCGGGCAGGGGGCAGGGGCTGACTCTTGCCCGGACTGAGCCTGTGTCCTGTGGTGCCATCCAGGGGCAAGCACAGTGAGGCAGAAGACCAAGGGCCTCCTCGGGCTCGGCCCTCCCGGGGTCGGGGGCACCAGAGAAGCCCCAGGTGGCATCCCTGCAACCAGAGCTCCGTCCTGGGCTCTGCAGAGGTGAGGAGAGCTCAGTGGGGTGGGTGAGAGCCAGGCGGTGGCAGAAGGAGAAAGCAAACCCACAAAGCCCTCGGAGTAGGAGGGAGAGAGTGGGGGCTCAGCCCACCTTCACCCCAACCTTGTCTTCATGAGCTGTGGGGATGCACGCTCACACGTGTGCACACAGGAACACAGTCTGAACACACCTGTACTCACACACACACGTGCACACAGATGTGCACACCTGCATGTTCATCCACACACAAGTGTGAACCAAGTGCACAGACACATGTCCACATACGCCCACAGTCATGCGTGTGAACACATGTGAACATGCACTCGTGTGCACATGTGTGTGCATGGATTGCCGCATGAGTGTGCACACATGAGCACACGGGTGCACATGCACACACGTGCACTCCCCTGTACTTGCCTGCAATTACACACGTACACGCATGTCCCCCTGTGTGCACACCTGGTCACGCTGGTGTCACCGAGTCCTTGGAGGTGAGCCAGAGGCTGACAACTCTGGGTTCTGGGGTGGGCGATGGGCCTGGCCCCTGAGGCAGGGAACACCATGGGTGTGCTGAGGGCACCCCATGCGCAGGGCTGGGGGCCGCCTGCGGGGGGAGCTGGCTGGGGTGGGGGGCTCTGGGGTAGCAGCTGAGCCTGCGGTGGGGAAGGACGCACAGGTGGAGCAGCGAAGGCAGCTATGGGCCCAGAGCTGAGCCCTGAGAAACCCCCACGCAAGGACGCTGAGGAGTCCAGCCCGGGAGGCAGAGGACGAAGGCAGAGCAGACGGAGGCCGGGGACAGTGTCCTCTAAGTGGAGAGGGCCAGGTCCAGAAGGAGCACATGGCCCCAGGTGCCAGAGGCTGAGTGATAAGGTGCCCCAGAGGGGCACACAGAGGTCTTAGGGTCCTGGCCTGAGCCATGACCTCCTAGGATGGGGTGCCCTGTGGCCGGCAGGGTGGGCAGCCAGTGGGGACCAGCTGCCGATGGGCGGTCCCCACGGGAGGGTCACGTCTTCCTATGCAACCAGGGCCAACCAGGGCAGCCCCGTCACAGATGTGGAAGCCCAGGCTTCGGGGGTGTAGTGGGGAGGTGGCCTGGGAGTTCAGACAGAAGCCGTGGGCCTGCTCCAGTGCAGGAGGCCTCAGGGGCTGCATGGGCTTTGAAGGACCTTGGACCACACGGGTCCCGAGGTCACAGCAGGCCACACAGGCCGCACCTCCCCGGGGACCTCTGTGCCGCCAGGCAGATAAGACTCCTCCCAAGAAGGGAGCCATGCGGGGCCCTCTGCCCTCACAGGGCCTCAATGTCCCAATCAGTCTTAGCTGGGGCAGAACTTGGGGTCCCCGAGACAGGGAGGGACTCTGGAGCCCATGGCACACTGTGGGCCAGAACTGCCACCGTGGCAGGGACACGCCCGTCGTTCGGGGGCCAGGACCTCAATTACTGGCCGCAGCCACGCAAATGTCAGCAGCGGCGCCCGTACCCTCGGCCACGGAGTCTGGGCCTGGAGCGGCCTGAGAGGAGGCGCCCACAGCTCACATAATTGCCGGCTGCCACGCAGTCACCCTTGACAGGCCATCTCCTCCCGCCTAGGTGACACGAAGCCCCCAGCCTCCACACTCCCCGCCCCACAGGGTCCTCGCCGTAGCAGCGGGAGCCAGGCAGGGCACTGACTCTCCCTCTCCCAGGGTGGGGCCCTTCTGTGACCCAGAGACTTGCACACACTAGGGGCTCAGTACCAGTTAGCTCCTCCACAACCTCCCAGAGAGTCCTGGACTTGTGGGAACCTCACCAGGGAAACGAAGAGTGAGACAGACAGGAGGGAGACGCGCTGTGAGGGAGCTGATCCCCCATCTCCGAAGAGCCGCAGTAGGAGCATTTGTGCGCGGGGTGGGGAGAGAGACCTCAGAGAATGACCGCCATGCAACATGTGTGCACAGCCAGCGCAGGGGCTCCTGGGGCTGTGTCCCCACCTTCCTGGTCTGCCCCATCCCCCAGGGCACCGCATGAACGGACGCATGTAGCACGCCCACGTTCACCCCTTTCCTCCCGCATGTACTCAGCCTAGACTGAAGCTCGTGAGAGCCAGGGACTCACACCCTCTTTCAGGGGCCGGCCTCGGCCTGGTCTGGGCTGCAAGAGGCAGGTGTGGTCAGGAGGTCGGCCAGCAGCAGGGTAGAATGGAGGAGGACCTGGCCCAAGTTATGAGAGCCCAAATCACAAGCTGGGGGAGCAGGGACAACCCCAGCTGGTGCCAGACAGGGGCATCTAGCCTTCCATTTACCTGCCCGTCCATTCATCGTCCTGCCTCCCTTATCCACCAGTCATCCCTCCTCCATTCATCCATTCAAGCCCAAATTTATCTATCCATTCATTCATTAGCCCCTCAACACTCTCATGCACCCATCTGCCCACCCCTCCACCCACCAGGCCCCATCCATCTCCACCTATTTGTATATCCATCCACTGGCCATTCATCAATCCATCAACCTATTCATGCATCTGTTTCTTCTGTCAGTCAGTTGACCCATTGGTATGGAGTCTGATGCCCAGGAGCTAGTGCCGACCTTCCCTAGGAACACAGGGAGGCCACCTATGTCCAGGTGGAAGTGGGTATGCAGGTGGTTGTAGACGTGGTGCTGGTAAGATGGGGAACTTCTGTTTTAGATTATCCTGGTTTCCCAGTGAACGAAGTAAGGACAGCAGCTGAGGTTGAGGAAGGAAGCATCAATTTAAAGAGAGAAGAGAATGGGGGCAAGTGTTTCTGAAAGCAGCCTTTGTGAGTGAGAAAGAAAAATGAAGTAGGTTAGCTAGGCAGTGCCCAGTACCCCTTGAGGCTACAGTCATAGACTCACAGAGTGGTCAGTATGCTTGTGTGCTTGTGTGCAGCTATGTTCAGCCGCTTAAATGTATCTACACATTCATCCAGGGGCTATCCATCCATCCCCCATCCATCCATCCGTCCTCCATCCATTCCCCATCATTCATCTCCCATCCATCTCCTATCCATCCATTTCCCATCTATCCATCCCCATCCACCATCTTTCATCCATCCATCCCCCATCCATCCCCTATCCATCCATTCCCCATCCATCTATCCCCATCTACCATCTTTCATCCATCCATCCCTCATCCATCCATCCATCCATCCCATCTGTCCCTCATCCATCCTCTATCTCCCATCCCTCATCCATCCATCCACCATCCCTCAACACTCATTCATCCATCCATCCTCTATCCTCCATCATCCATCCCGCATCCATCAATCCATCCACCACCCTTCATCCCTCCACAATCCCTCATCTTTTATCCATCTATCCATCATCTGCATCCATCCATTCATTCCCCATCCACCTATCCGTCCATCCATCCCCCATCCCTCTATCTCTTCCTATCACTTACTCTTCCTTCCATCCTTCCTCACTACCACCCATCCATCCTCTCTTCATCCATCATACCTGTCCCATCCTTCCTCCATTCTAGGGAATGGTATGGGGACAGGATACTCTTCTTGCCTTCAAAGAAGAGTGAAGTCCAGGGTGTACTGAGGGGACAAGTGAGTGAGCATGGAAGGGTAATGCCCGCAGCCACTGTGTGGTGGGGAGTACTCTGTCCTCCTGTGGTTGTTACAGGCCTGAGGCCTTGCTCCTCACCCTTCTGCTGCTCCCTAGAATACACGTGGGCCTTCTTGGATTAAAAAGTGGTGTCAGAGACAAGCCATGACCTGGGGCAATACATGGGGTCCCCTTCCTTCTTCCCACTCTCTAAGCTTCTGGTGTCTTCTACCCTTTCAGTCCAGGTTTGACCCCAAAGCCCATGTGTCCTACAATCCACAAAAAAGCAAGAGAATATGAAAACTGTCCAAGTCCTTGCCGTGACTGCAGGCTCTCTGCTCACTGTGGGGAGCAGGCAGGAGCGGGTGGGGCTGGGGTCCACGGGTCCCTCTAGCAGCGCATGCTGACAGCAGTCACTAGGCCTCAGCTGCCTCTGGACCCACACAGGATGCAGCTGCCCACAGAGGAGAAAGCCTAAAACTGCCGACGGGTCTCCCTGCAGGTCGGGCCAGGTCTTTCTGCAGTGGCTTCATCACGAGGGATGTTTGGCGGGATGGCAGGGCAGCCCAGTAAGCACACACGGTTACTCAACACAGGGCTGGTGGCTGCTCCAGACACCTGGCCAGTTGTGTGCGCCCCCAGTGGGGAAGGGGAGGGTGGCTGTGGGTGAGGGCACCACCCCCCGGCAGCTGTGGTGTGGCCCACAGGGTGGGTGTATAGGCTGGAGCCGGCAGGTGGCTGACGATGGCCTGCGTGCCACACCTGAGCACCGTCCCAACCCTGCACCTGCCCTCAGCAGAGGACCCAGGCAGGTAAACACAATGTCACTCTCAGCCCTGGGACACACACAAACAGGCCAGCTGGGGTGATTTCTGCCCTGACCCAGCACCCACACTGAGACCCTGGTGCTGCGGGACCCCGCCCAGCCTCGCTCCAAAAGCCTCTTCTCATGGTGCGACCTTGAAACACAGAAGCCCCGAGTGGGGGAGGGGAGAACGACATTTGTCTGTTGCCAGGCTTCCCTTAGCCAGCTCTATCAGCCCCCCACATGCACCCTTGCCCCCACCCCTGCCCACAATAACCGGAAACCTGAAAACTCCCATCTCTCCCACTCCGTCTCAGCAACGCTCAGCATCTCAATCTTCTCAGGCTTGTTACTCATATGTCTCTTCTCCCAAGAGTTAAAACAGGACCTCAAAATCACCAGGCTGTGCCTGCAACAGCAGCAGCACGTGAAACTGGGGGAGGAGGCTCCAGAGGGAGTCCTGGGGGAAGGCGGGATCCCACGGGGAATGGGCCTGCAGGTCCGCCCCACACACCCCCACCCCACTCTCTGTCCCTGGAGGGCAGGGCCCATGCGTGGGGCTCCTCCTTTGCTCAGTCGAGGTTGGACCAGCAGAGGGGGCCTTGTCTGTCTGCAGGAACAGAAAGCAAGCTAGTGCTCAGAAGGCTCATTGGAGGCTGGCCTGTTGGCCCCTGGCCAGGAGGCTGGCTGGGGAGACCCTGGAGTTCCTGCCTGGTGCCCCCCTCGCAATGGTGACCTCTCCTTAGCTGGGAGAGCAGGGAATGGTCATCAGGCTAGCCGAAGGGCAAACTCCAGTCTCTTTCCCCCACCCCACCTGCCCACAGGGCCCCTCGGGAAGACCTGGCCATGATTTGCATTTGTGGGTAAGTCGGCCCCCAAGGGAACCGAGCCAGGGGAAGGAGGGACTGAGCCACCCTTTCCCCAGGCTCCTGCAGAACCCAACCAACCCACCTCCTGGAGAACCCACCCCACTCTGAGCACGGGAGGTGGGTGGGTGGGAAACAAGGTGTGTGCTGGGGGAAAAAGTCCTCAGGCTTAGTGCCTTAATATACACACACAGGCAACCCCCTCACACACTTGCACACTCACCACATACGTGCATCCATGTCTGCACAGACACAGCCACACACCACACACATTCACACATTCACCACACATGTGTGCCCGTGTCTATGCACACACAGGCAACCCACACACACACTCACGACACACATGCACCCGTGTCTGTGCACCCATGGCCGCACACACTCACACACTCAGCACACACATGTGCCTTTGTCTGCGCACCCATGGCCACACACTCACACACTCAGCACACACATGTGCCCATGTCTGTATACACACAGGCACACACCCATTCCCACCCAGCCAGAAGAGAGCAGCTCAGGCCCTTCCCCAGGTGTGTCGCACTCCCACACTCTGCTGGAGAGAACAAACATGTCAGCCCCAAAGCAAGGTCTGCTGGCCACTACCTCCGCTGCTGCCCACAGGGCCCCCAGCTCCTGATAAGTCAGTGGCCGGCATGTAGGAGTGGGTAGGCATGTGCTCATGGGCCACAGGGGCCTGTGACGGGCAGGACACCGGTGACTTGGGATGAGGTTGGAGAGGGAGGTTGACAGAATAAAAGGAAGAAGTGGGTTCAGCCCTTGGCTCAACAGGGACCCTAGCCTACCAAGGGTCCCAACAGGGACCCTTGGCCAGGCCAAGGTCAACGGGCCAGGCCCAGGCTGGGCCAGTTACATTCCTTCTCCTGCGAGTGATGACAGGCCCTTAAACTAAGAAGCTTGTGTCCCAGGAAGAGAGTGAGGGCCAGCAAGTTTCCTGTCACTCTCATGGTGCCAGTGACAGCGACCCCAACTCAGAAAGCAGCAGGAAGAACTCTGCCTCCTACAGGCAAGTGGAGCAAGGATATCTGTTTCAGGCAAGGTTTGATCCAGCTGCTCAAAAGGTTTCCCACAAGGAGCAGTTTCTCTTGCCCTTCCTGGTGATTTCAGAGGCCTTTCTGTGGGAGGGCCAGGGCTGTGATTGGCTCAGGGAGGGCCGAGGGGATGAGATCCAGCTCACACTCAGGCTGCTGGAGCAGATGAGTCCAGCAGGGGAACAGAAGGAAGTCAGTTTTGGTCCTGGTGGAGTAAATGGTGGCCGGGATGGGCACTATTGCCTGGGACAAGGGCAGAAAGGAGGCCGGGAGGCCCACGGAAGACATCTTCCCCCCGTGGCAAATGGCTGAACCCCCCATGCCCGGCATGCCTCGGGCCACACACTTGCCAAAGGAAGGAGAGGTTGCCCCACAAGCCATCAGGGGTCATGGGAAGCCACTGCCCCGTGGCCAGACCTCGGGAAGAGGGAGTTTGATCAGCAGTTGGACAGCAGGCCGCGTGCCCCATGGCTGCTCACCGCTAGTGACCACAGGTCACTCAGCCTCGTGAGTATCAGTTTCCTGTCTGTGGGGGAGACCCTAGCTCAGGTGAATCACAGCAGCGAGCTCCCTGGGACCAGCGGGGACTCCGGACCAGCAAGGAAGCCTGGGTAATGGCGACCTGGAGCTCAGCTGTCCTGGTCAATGGGGAGGGTGTCCACCAGGCTAGCAACCGTGACGGCTCCACTGGGAAGACTTGGGACAGATGCCACCACACCTCCCGTGAGGCTCCCAGCTGGCAGCGTGCCCCTGGCTCTCTCTATGGGGCTGGACGGGGACTTGTCCTGGCCACGGAGGGGGGGCCCAGGCTCCCACGGAGGGGAGCCCCCAGCCTGATTCCTCACAGCAGCCATGGGCCCTCTGCTGGGAGCCACACCGTGCAGACCCAGCTTAGGAGCCTGCGCACCGGGAGTGAGTAAGTTCATTACCTTCTACAACATGATAAGCCCTGTTCTGATTGCTGCATTAAGGGACAGAGCTGCGAGATTATAAATTACAGGGATGTGCTCACGCGTCTGTCTCTCCAGGGCCAGGCAGGACAAGTCAATTATTTTTACAGGTCCAGAGAGGGCACGGTTGATCGGGGCGCCCCATCCGGGGTCCGAGCCAGCAGCACGTGGGGGCCTGCCCACCCCCGTTCGGAGCATGGGTCCCCGGCCTCCCCCTGCGGTGCCCTGGGCCCTCCCCCTCCCGCGGAGGAACACGTTAATGGGCGGCGGCGGCTTCTTATTATTCCTGCCCGCGGAGAGGAGTGAGCCCGGCCGGCTCTCTGAGTGGCCGGTGGGACCATCAGTATCCCTGAACGATACTCAGCAATCTTTTTTTTCTCCCAATTGCCCACCACAGCCTATATTACAAATACATAAATCATAATGTTTCAACAAAAGCAAAATTTAATTTTCTCCTTTCAGCCGTTATCTGGGCCGGTTGGTATATGGCAGGCTGGGCCCGGCTCATTTATTACACCCACTGAATGGATAATGGCAGGCCCGGTCGATTGTCGCCAGCTTTGTTAGGGCTCTGAATGTGCCGCGCAGCCAGTGGTGGCCCAATCTCCCGCATCTGTAATAGATACACAGGACTCTATTATTCCTTGCCAGAGCAAAATTAAATAGTTGTGTGTGTGCCGGGGAGGGGGCCGGGCTCCTGGGAGGGGGAGGGAGTGCTCCGTGGGCAGGCATGTGGGCCCGCCACGACACTACCCCCCACCCCTCACGGACCAGCCCTGAGCCCAGGCAGGAGCCCCCGGCTTTGGGAGAACCTGCCACAGCCAGGCCGGGGCAGGCGGTGGGGAGGGGGTGGCAGGAGCAGCCCTCTTGGACAACGGACCTGGCCCAGAGAGGCTGGGGTTCAGTCGTCAAGAACCTCCATGGCCTTGTGATCTGCCCACAACCATCGTTTGTGGGATGGGCCCATTTTATGGGCCCAGGAAACTGAGACCCATGAGGCTGCAGCCTGCCTGGGCTAGGGCAGCCTCCAGCACTGGTCCTGTTGGCAACCCCTCCTCAGGCTCAGGGGTTCCTGGGAGAGCTGCCAGCTGGGGCTGGGTGTCAGAGGCTCCACAGTCTTGGCCCTTGGAGAAGCCCTGCAGCTCCAAGATCTCGGGACCTCAGCGTGGGCTTGCAGAGAGTGGGAACTCTTGCCTCCACCACACACGGGTGGCCCCTTCCTGTTCTGCGGAGCCCCTGTACCACACGGGCCGCAGGCACACGCCCATCCGCGGCAGGCACGGGTCCCTTTGCCCAAGTCCATCAGTGTCGCTGGGTGCTGGGAGTCAGGAGTGTGCTCACTTCCCAGGTGAGCAGAGCAGGTCCGCCCCGCTCCCCGGTGAGGAGACAGCTGGCACCTTGCTCCAGGAGCCAGTGTGGCGACCGCACTCTTGCAGGGTCCAGGGCCCCCCAGAATGCTGGTGTCCAGCCCCTTCCTGCCAGTGCCTGGGGTGGAGGCAGGGAGTGGCAACCCCCCCCATGGACCCTCAGAGAGGAAGCCCCTGGACCCTCTCTGAATGGATGGCTGTGGCCTTGGGACCCATGGCTGCTGGGATGGGGGGGGTGCCCAGGAATACCCAGCGGGGCCACGGGAGGAGAGATGGGCACTGGATAGCCAGCCCCATTCAGCTCTGGGGCTCCATCCCGGGGCGGTGAGAGGCAGAAGTTCATGATGGAAGTGGGGCTGCTCGGACGTATGTGCCGAAGGTTACTTTCTGCCGTGTTTCTCCGTGCGTATCTGCAAACATGCTCTGACAAAATGGAGATGAAGTGTCAGTGGGGCCGCAGCCCATCTTTCATTTAACCTTTATAGAGCACCTTCCTCCTGTCATCAGAGGCTTTCTGAGGAGGCTGCCCAGCCCTCTGCCCACGGAGGAGCCCAGCTTGTGCCTTCAGCTCCCCACAGACATAGGAGCCCAATGATCCCAAGCTCCTGAGGCACAGCCAACTTGACCTGGTTCTCCAGCATCCACAGCCGAGCCCCCTGCGCCGCCCAGAGGCCTGGCCTCGGCTGTCACTGTGCTGCCCTCACTGTGAGAGCCATAGATGACCACCAGCTCTGGGCAAGGCCCCACAGAGAGCAGGGGAGCTGGGGGTCCTCCCATGCCACAGGGCCCACCCACCCTGGGAACCTCCTTTCCTGGGGGCTGCCCCACGCCCTGGCCAGGCAGAAGCTGGGAGTCCACGGCAGAGTCCGAGGTGGAAAGCAGTGATGTGGGGTCCCTATGTTTGCTGTTCGAGCTGCTGCAGCCCCGAGGCCAGCATGGCAGAGGAGAGTGTTTGTGGGGGGCAGGGGGAACATAGGGCAACTCTGCTTTTCTCCTGGTCACTTCCAAACAATGGTCTGTCCCTTAATGACTCTTGAGCAGATTTCTGGCCACATTTGGCTATTAAAAGCCTGGTTTAGAACTTTAATCACAAACCCGATTCTGGCTGGTCTCTCCCACCTCACAAGAGCAGACTTGGAAGAGGCTGAGGTCTCTCAGACCAGCGCTTGGACACTCAGCTCTGCCTCCCCTTTGTCTCCTTAGCATCCAGCGAACATTTGCTGAGCACCGACTGCATGCCAGGCTCTGTACTGGGCACAGAGGACATGGCAGGGAAGCCAAGATGAGGATCCCTGTCCTCGGGCTGGCGTCCCGGGAGCAGAGCCCACAACTGGCTAAGTCAGTGATCTTGAGCTGCTGTGGGAGCTAAAGTCTGGCGGAGGGCATGGAGGTGCACTTGTTGCTTTCAACAGGGTGGTCAGGGTGAGTGATAGTGAAGGAGGAGACGAGGGAGGGAACAGCATCCCCAGCAGAGGGAAGAGCCACTGCAAAGGACTGAGGCCAAATCCACCTGACCCACTCCAGGACAGCAAGGAGGCTAGAGTGGTGGCAGGGATGGAAGGGGTGAGGCCAAGCACAGGGAGCAGCACACAAAGGATCTGGAGTCAGGCTTTAACTCACTGCAGGAAAGGAAGGTATGACAAGGCTTGGGAGGGGAAAGAGAGGACACCATGTGTGGTTTTAAATGACACACCCAGCTGCGCATGGAGAAGAGACTGCAGGGTTCCAGGTGCACAGGGATGGGGGTTGGAAACCACATCAATGACCTAGCTGAGAGGTGATGAGGGCCTGCCTGGCCTGGGAGGGGCAGGAAGGTAAGACTTAGTAGAACCAATGGGACTTGTTAGGGGACTGTCTGGTGGGCGAGTGAAAGAAGGGAGTCAGAGATGACTCAAGGTTTTGACCTGAGCAGCTGCCCTTACTTGAGATAGGGGCAAAAAGGGGCTGGCATTGGACACGTCGAGGTTGATGTCTGTCCAAGCAGAGATGTTGAGTAGTGGTCAGAGTTGTGAATGTCCAGCTGGGAGAGAGTTCTGGTCTGGAAGTAGACTGTGGGTGTCACTGTGGATAGATGGGCATGTGACCCAGCCAGAAGGTGTCAGAGAAGAGAGATGGGGTTCAGCCTGAGCCCTGGGCATGCCATCATTAAGGTGTCAGAAGGGAGGAGAGGCAGCAGAGGGGATGGAGAAGAAATGACGGGAGAGACAGAAGGGAAGACAGGGTGAGAGTCATTTGGAAGCCACAGGAGGAAAGTGTCCCTGGGAGGAGTGAGGAATTGGGGGCAGGGTGCCTAAGGTGAAGACAAGAAGAGTCCACCTGATTTAACACGTGGAAGCCTCTGGTGACCCTAATGAGAGCAAGAAAGCCTGACTGAGTAGATTTACAAAGAAAGAGGGAGCTCCATTTATGAGCAAGATGGAGTAAGACCTATGTTTACCCTCCCACCCAAAACAACTAGAAACTTAGAAAAGATATGTGGCTTCATGCCTTTGAAGACACTGGACATCAGGCAAACATAGGCAGTGACAATGGAGACCCAGAGCACAAAGGAGCTGAGCCCGGGATTTCTCTGTGTTGTTGTTGCCTTGGGAAGCTTCCAGGCCACGGTGCAGGAGCAGGAGGTGCAGGGGAGCAGTGCAGCATGGGGCTAATATGTAGAACCAGAGTTCTCAAATGCGGAGGCGAAGACAGGAAGAATATTTCAACAATGACTGAAACTTCCAGTTTTGATGAAAACTATAAACCCACAGGACCAAGAAGCTCACCAAACCCCAAGCACAATTCACTAAAACTGGTGATAACAGAAAGTCTTCCAAGTAGCCAAAAGAAGAAGGCACATTCTGTGCAAAGACACAGAGACAGGGTGACAGCAGATTTCTTACTGGAAAAAGTGTGAGCCAGGAGATGATAGAGCATCTGTGAAGGAAGAGAGATACAACTGCCAACCTAGAATTCTTCATACGATGAAAAGATCTTTCATACACAAAGGCAGAATAAAGACTTTTTCAGGCATTAAAAAAAGCTGAAAGAATTCATCACTAGGAGAACTATACGATACAGAATGTTAAAGGACATTCTTCAAGCAGAAGGAAAATGATGCCAGATGGAAACCTGTATCTACACAAAAGAATGAAGAGCGCCAGAAAAGGTAACTGTGGTAATTGTTTGGAGCAAGAAAATAAAACATAATGTGTTGTGACATTTATAACACGTGTAGAAGTAAAATGTATGACAACAGCAGCACAGAGACCAGGAAAGAAGATGATAGGGGAGGGTTCTGGGTAAGGTCCACACCACCCTCCCAGTCGCACTGCACCACAAGTGGCAGACAGAGACAAATTAAAGATGCAAGCTATAAACCAAAAAGCAGTCCTTGGAATAACAAACCAAAAAATTATAGCTCATAAGCCAACAAAAGACATAAAGTCATAAGAAATACTCAATCCAAAAGAACACAGAAAAAAGAAGGAAATGGGGACAAAGGACAGATGGGACAAATGGGACAAATGACAGACAAAACGATGAGAGATATATACCCTACCTGTTAGTGTGACAGTCCATGCAGCTGCCCAGATATGCCATCAAAAGGCAGAAGCTGATGGTTGGGTGAAAGCATCAAGACCATCTTGCTAACCTGCAAGAAGCCCACTGTAAATATAAAAAGAAAATAGATGGAAAGTGAAAGGATGGGGAAAAGATAAATTATGCTAACACACACTAGCAGAAAGCTGGAGAGTCCATACTACATCCAAATAGATTTCAGGGCCAAAGTGTTACCAGGAATAAAGAGGACCATTTCATGATCACAGAGGGTTAATTCATCAAGAGGACACAACAATTTTGAAGGGCACTTGGGTGACTCAGTTAAATGTCTGACTCCTGATCTCAGCTCAGGTCTTGATCTCAGGGTTCTGAATTCTAGCCCCGTGTTGGGCTTCACATAGGGCATGGAGCCTACTTGAAAAAAAGAAAAGGACACAAAAATTCTAGATGTTTATGCACCTAGCAACAGAACTTCAAAATACAGGAAGAAAAAACTGAGAAATCACAAGGAAGCACACATAAATCCACAGTTATAATTGGAGATTTTAACACCCCTCTCTTGATGCTGATAAGATAAGTAGAGAAGATATCAGCAAGACTGTCGAAGACCATCAACCAAGCCAACCTAACTGATGCATAGAACTCTGCCCAGAACAGCATATTTCATATTCTCAAGTGCACAAGGAACACCTATCCAAAAAGTGCATATATTGGGCCAGAAAACTGGTATCAGTGAATCTAAAAGTATTTAAGTGATACAAAGTATGTTCCCTGACCACATTAAACTAGAAATCAGGGATGGATAAGTAGCTGGAAAATCCCTAAGTATTTGGAAGCTAAAATACACCTCTAAATAACCTGGAGGTCAAAGAAGAAATCAAAAGGGAAGAGTATTTTGAATTGAATGAAAATGAAAATACAACATATCAAAAAAATCCGAGATGCAGATAATGCAGAATGGTGCTGGGTGGGACACTGATAGCACTAAGCATCTATATTGGAAAAAACAAAAAACGAAAAACGAAGATCTTAAATCAATGGGCTCAACTTCCACCTCAAAAAACTAGGAAATGAGCGAATAAAACACAAAGTAAACAAAAGAAAATTAAAAGCATCAGAGTGACAATTGATGAATTAGAAATTAGAAAATAGAGAAAGTCAAAGAAACCAAAAGTTGGTTCTGTGAGAAGATGAATAAACCTGAGAAGCCATATCAATCAGGAAAAAAGAGAAGGTATAAGTTACTCATTCCAACAATGGGAAAGCTGACATCACTACAGACTATACAGCAGTTGAAAAGATAATATGGGAATACTGAACACAGTTTATGCCTGTGAATTGGACAAAAGACACAAACTATCAGAACCCATTCAAGAAGAAATAGAAAACCCGCATAGTCCTATAGCTACTAAAGATTGTTTGTTTAAAAACCTTCTCAAAAAGAAAACCCCAAGCCCAAATAGGTTGTAAAGAAAAAAATATGATCAATTCTACATAAACTCTTCCAGAAAACTGAAGAGAAGAGACACTTTCCAAATCATCCTATGAGCTAAACATTACCCTAACACCAAAACCAGGCAATGAGATTAAAGAAAAGATAACCGCAGACCAATATCCATTCTGAACCTACATGCAAAAATTCTTCATATCTGGCAAATAGAATCCAACAATATTTTTTAAAGATAATGACCAGGGAAGCCTGGATGGCTAAGTCATTATGCATTGGGCTCAGGACATGATCTCAGGATCCTAGGCTCGAGCCTCGAATTGGGTACCCTGTTCAGCAAGGAGTCTGCTTCTCTCTCTGCCTCTTTCCCCCACCCAGCTTGTGCTTTCTCTCTCACTCATTCCCTCCCTCTCTCTCAAATAAATTAATAATAATAATAATAAATCTTTCATTTTATTTTTTTAAGATTTTATTTATTTATTTGACAGACAGAGATCACAAGCAGGCAGAAAGGCAGGCAGAGAGAGTGGGGGAAGCAGGCTCCCCACTGAGCAGGGACCTCGATGTGGGGCTTGATCCCAGGACCCTGAGACCATGACCTGAGCTGAAGGCAGAGGCTTAATCTCTGATTATTACCGGAGTGCCTGGGTGGCTCAGTGGGTTAAAGCCTCTGCCTTCGGCTCGGGTCGTGGTCCCAGGGTCCTGGGATCAATCCCTGCATCGGGCTCTCTGCTCAGCAGGGAGACTGCTTCCTCCTCTCTCTCTGCCTGCCTCTCTGCCTACTTAGGATCTCTGCCTGTCGAATAAATAAATAAAATCTTAAAAAAAAAAGATTATTACCAAGTGATTTATTTAAGGAATGCAAGTTTGGCTTAACCTTCAAAATATATTAACAGGGACGCCTGGGTGGCTCAGTTGGTTAAGCGGCTGCCTTAGGCTCAGGTCATGATCCCAGCATCCTGGGATCGAGTCCCACATCGGGCTCCTTGCTCAGCAGGGAGCCTGCTTCTCCCTCTGCCTCTGTCTGCCTGTGCTCTCTCTCTCTCTCTGACAAATAAATAAATAAATAAATAAAATCTTCAAAATATATTAACAGACTAGGAAAAAATCTCATGATTATTTTAAATAGATATAGAAAAATCATTAGACAAAATTCAACAATTATTTCTGATAAAAACCATCGGTAAAATAGAAAAGAACTTCATCATGAGAAAGAGCATTTCTGGAAAATCTGCATCTGGCCTCACAATTATGGTGGAGGACTGAGTCCTTTACCCCTATGACTAGGAAACAGTCCCAGGTGTCCATCCCGACCCTCGTGTTCAATGTTGCACTGGGCATTCTAGGCAGTGCAATAAGGCAAAACTTAAAAGCACCCATGTTGGAAAGAAAGATGTAATACTTTATTCCTAGACTGTATGAGAAAATCTTATGGAATCCACAAAAAGGCTAACAGAGCTGATTCTTCCAAGAGTTTAGCAAGGTTGCAGGATACAATATCGGTCTGCAAAAAGTCAGTTCTATTTCTGGATATCAGCAACAAACAATTAAAAATTTAAAGCAGCATTTTCAATATCATAAATGTATAAAATACACAGGGATAAATCTGCAAGATATGTGCAAGACCCTTATACTGAAAAATACAAATAGAAATTAGAGCAGCACCTCACAGGGAGAGATACACCCTATCCATGGCAAGAAGATGAAACATTGTTACAGTGTCAGCGGGTCCCACCCAGCTGGGTCCATCTGGGAACAAAACCCAGAGAGTGGGGGCCCCCTGGGAAGACACGTGTTGGGCAAATGTGACACAAATAACTCGGAAGGTGTAGGGATCACTAATAAGGGAAACCATGGCTGTCAAAGAAAGCCTCCGACTTGTCCCAGGGTCAGAGAGGACCCTGCCTTTGACTCCCGGGGTTGACACCAGCACTCGCTAACCAGCTGGATCGGCTGCAACCCCGGGTCACCGCATGGTGGGCTGTCACTGTGTCTGAAGCTGGCCTAAGCTTGCAGCCCCAGAAAGACCCCCATTCAGGGCACTTCTGAGCTGCCCCCCTCCCAGAGGAGCGACCTCCCACCCCAGGAGCTCCAGACTGGGAGCTGGCATCCCTGGAGTACAGCTCTGGGAGGGGACAGACCCCAGCTGCTGGGGCCCTGGGACTTGCCGCACACAGGAGGTCCTAGCTCCTCCCTGTGAGGATGGCCGCAGTCCTTAGGGGATCTGGGAGATTTGCCCTTTGCTGTCTGTGGACTCAGCTCTGCTGTCTAGCCCATGGGACAGTGGTCACCTCTGTAGATGCTGGTGGGGAGAAGGAAGGCATGTGCCTAGCCCTGGGCTCTGAGAGAATAAGGCACACGAGCGGTCATGAATTAGCCTCCTCCTGTCCGCTTGTCCCCAGCAGGCCCAAATCCTTCAAGCAGAGGAGGGAGCGGAAGTGGGGCTGGGATCTCGTGTCAGGGATCAGCACCAGGGCCTCACCTGGGGACGGGGAGGTGAAGACTGGAAGTGCAGGGCAGAGAGGGTTAGGGTGGACCTGACAGCAGGGGGGGTCAGCACCAGTCCCAGCACCGCCTCTAGGGTTCTCCGTGTCCTCTCCTGTTTATCGGTGGGCACTGCCTACCTGCATCGCCCCCTCCAGGCCTGGGGTCTGGGCTTACTGGAGGACTTTGGTGCCGAGTACAGAGCAAGGACCCATGAGCGTAGGAGATGGTATTTAGGGTGGGAGGGCATCAGAATGGGATAGAGTAGAGGGACAGCACCCATCTCAGCTGTCTCCACACCACGGGAACATGCAGTGCATGGTACCCCCTCCTCACGCCGCCCCCATGTCATGTCACCCCCACACACATTCGGCCCCCTGCCCTCCCCGCATTGAGCCTCTCTACCTGTTTCTTGAGCATGAACATGGGAAGTCCGGCTAAGGCCCACCCACCCCATGCCCACTCTCTTCTCAGAACTCACTGGACGTTGAGGAGAGGTGGAGTGGACCAGCTTGCCCTTGGTCACACGCCAAGCTGCCTTTGCCCTTTGTCACACGCCAAGCTGCCTGAGCGTGTCAGAGGGCTCCCCCTGCAGACTTGAAAACTCTGGAACAGCGAGGGCAGGTGATGGGTATGACCCTGCCTTCATGCTGCTCATTCAGGCTCTGACACTTGGAGAAGTACATCCTTCCCCTTGCTGCACCAGTTCCCTTCTCCTGGGAGAGCTAGGGGATGGCGTCCAGTGATCTGAATTCATACTATTGTGTAAAGGACTACCTGCCACTTCCCTGGAGAAGCAATCAGAAGAGGGGGGCAGGTGGCGGAGACCAGCACAAAGTCCTCACACACCTTCTCGTGGCAGGGGCTGTCTCCCAGCTTGGAGGATGGGCACTCCCTGTGGCGGAGAGACCCATAGGCTGACAGTAAATGGGGCAAGGGATTTTGGAGAGCACAGAGCCCAGCTCCTTGAGTCCTGGTGGCTGCACTTGGCAAGGAAGGGTAGGAGGAAGTGGGGAGTGGGGTTGGAGGGGAAAGAATGTCTAGAGGAAAGGTAGGGCTTCTGTGTTTCCCAGCCAATCAGGGTGCGTGGGTTTGAAGTGGGATGTCACTGCACTCTCCTCCCATTTATGCCCTAGTTCTGGTTCGTGGCCGTGCCCTCAACATGTATGCAGCAGCAATGTATGCAGTTTCCTAGTGCAAAGGCAGAGGGCACGTGTCCCCAGCTCAGACCTTGGGGCAAGGGCTCCCCTTGTGTGTGTGAATGCGTTCAACAGGAACCACTATCTGGCATCCCCCATGTCTATTCACCTTCCGCGCCCCGGCCCCCGCCCCCCCCCCACCCCCGCCGGTGCCTGCTCAGCCAGCCACCTTTCCAGCCCAGGGCACTTGGCCTCGCACCTGTCTTGGCACTTCCTCATTGGCTCCCACAGTCCTGGGACCTGGCCTGGGTGCTGGTCTGACTGCTATGTTCCCTGCCCTCTAAACTCCAGGCCAGCCTGCTCTCAGGATCTGGCCTCAGCAGTGGGGACACAAAGACACGGAAAAAGCAGGCCCAGCTGGGCTGTCAATGAAATGCACAGAGAGAGGTAGACCAGCAGCCATAGGCACCTCTGGGGGACATGAGAGGCAGGAGGATCCCTGAAGTCCACTCAGCCACAAGCAATAGGAACAGCATCTGTGTGGAGGGAACAGCATGAACAAAAGCAGTGTGCTAGGAGAGTGCTGGGAAAGCCAGGAGTGGACAAGGCCAGCTTGGCTGGGAGGCTGAGAGTCGTGCGCCCCATCAAGGGGGTGGGGCAGTGGCAACCCAAACTCTGAGAATGCTGGTAAGATGAAGCTGTGACTTCATCCAAGGGGCACAACGGAGGACAGTGTCTTGAGTCAGGCTGAGATGGTGTGACAGAGGAGAGGGAAGTGAAGGTGAGCTGAGACCCTTAGGAGTGAGGAGCCAGGTGATGGGGCACTCAGTATTGGATGGCTTATCTGGGGTGTCTGGAGAGCCCCAGAGAGTGGGGTCTGGAGAGTGGAGAGTGGAGTCTGGGCCAGGGGGGAGGCCATCTCAGCAGGGCTGAGCTTGCCCAGGGAAAAGGGGGACGTGGGGAGAGCAGGGGCCACCTGTGCACCTGTGGGTGGCCTTCCCGAAGCCCAGGGAGGACAGCGAGGGCATCCCTGAGTGCCCTCTGTTGTCCTCCTCAGGACTGTCACTGTCTCCCCATTTCTGGCAGGAGCCAGGCCCTTTTGTGGCCTTGGGGCCAGGTAGGCCTCTCTGAAGTGGATAATCTGAGAATGCATTCTCTTTCCTGCCTGGCTCCCCAGCCCAGACACCCACCGGGCCCCAGGAACCCCAATACTTTCTGGAGGAGCCCTCAGGTCCCCCCTCCCACCCCACCTGGCCGGAAAACAAAGGCCCGGAGCAAGAATGTCCCTAAAGCTATGAGGAAAAGCACCAGGGAGACGCACTTTTAATTTGTGACTAATTTGTTGCACAATGAGGTTGCAATTTTCTAATTGTGATTGCCAGTTTAATTTTACTCATGGCTGTGCAACCAACAGTGTATAGTCTGGTAATTAAAATTAATTGTACCTCCACCTGCATATTTCTATTAGGCTGTTAGATTTAGTCCGCAAGCTCAATGATTTTGTTCCCTGAAAGAGGCCGAATTCAATTCTGCCACACTCGGTGGCTGCCTCCTCTCGTGGCGGCCTTGCCCTCCAAGGGGGTGGGGGCCTGCCTTGGCCCGGGCTCCTTAGGTCTGGTAGGGCTCGGAGCGCAGAGCCCCTGGGGGCCGTCAGGGAGCTTATGAGCCCATTATTTAATGAATTACTGATGAGTTATTAGGTTCCCAAATTGTACGTGGGGATTTCATGAATAATATTGAAAAACCCAAATGGGCTTTCTCCACCAAATTAAGTCCATGAATGCCATCCACAGTGCACAGTGGACGTGGTCTTCCCAGCCTGCGCACCCTGTAGGCCTGGGGCGGGGGAGAGGGGGCCTGCCTCTGAATTCCAGGTTCCAGACCTCGGAAGAAAGCATTGAACATCAGCTCCAGAGAACTCTCGGACTGGGGTCCCTGGGAAAGCTCTTCTCCTGTGCTGGCTGAGAGTGACTCCAGGAAGCCTTGGGGGCAGGCCCTGAAACCCCTCCCAGGACCCCAAGACCATGTGTCATCTTAAAACACGGGCAACACGGGTCCCATGGGCATTGGCAGTGGAGCTGGCAGGAGAGATGGGCCCTGAGGGGGACACCAGAAACCTGGGGCCATCCAAGCCCAGGCACCGCCCTCCACTAACCTTAGCTGGAGTTGGTTTCCATGGTTTGTGACCAGGAATCCTACCAACCTGGTCACGATCTGATTCATAGAGGAGCAGGCTAGGGCCTGGGCAGGGGTGTGGGGGGCCTGGCTTGGGGTCCCGGTTCCATGGCCTCCCCACCTAGCTATGGACAGGGCAGTTGTGACAAAGTTGAAGGCTTTGAATCCAGCAGAGCCAGGAGACTCCCACCTGACTGTTACCGCGACTGGGCTATAGTGTGTCTAGAGAGGGCTCAGCTGTGATTGTCCTTCCTCTTCACTGAGGAAAACTTGGCTCCCAATTGGACAGGAAGGAAGGATGACCACTTGCACCTGCTCAGAGCTCAGGGAACCTAGGCAGCTGCCCCTCCACATACTCGTCCATTCCCGCCATCCAATGCCCCATCCCTCCATCCACCATCCCTCCATCCATCATCCCCTGAGCTCGCATTTCCCCACCTATCCATCCATCATCTACCATCCATCCGCCACCCCCCATACTCCATCCATCCCCCATCCATCTATCCCCATCTATCTCCCACCATCCATCCCCCATCCCCTGAACCCCATCCCCCCATCCATCCATCCATCCATCATGCCCCATCTGCCCCCCATCCACCCTTCACCCATCCATCCCCCTACCCACTTAGTAAGGTGCACCCAGTACCTGCCATGGGTCAGCCACAGGCACAGACCAGGAACAGTTTGGACAGGACTGCTTGAACTCTCAGGTTTTTCACAAACTTCGGTGTGATTAGCAGACAAGACAGATAATAAACAATAAATTTGGAAAACAGTTTTCCAAACATTCTGCTGATATGCATGAGGTGAAAACTTGTACAAGGGAATAGGGTGCTGGGAATCAGAGGCAGGCAGGAGGGCCCTCCAGGGAGCAGCACGTGAGCAAAGGCCAGAGGAAGTAAGGGGAGGGCTGAGGAGGTATATGTCTTCTTTCAGCCAGTTTCTCCAGCAGGGTCTGCCCCTGGCTCTACCCTCTCCCTCTCCCCACTCCTAAGGGACCCTAAACAACCAGCAAGACAAGTTACCCTGCCTGGCAGCCAAAGTGGCTTCTGTCACCCACAGGATCAAGGCCAGACCATCACCGTGGTCTTTGGGGCCCCAACAACCTTGGCCTTGTCTCCTACATCCTGCACCCCACCGCTGCCATCTGGCTCTCCTCGAACCCATCTTTGTCCATCCTGTCCTTGCCCTGGATACCCTCCCCGCAGGCCTTCCCCTCATGGGCCTTGACCTTCAGGAAGTCCTCCCTGAGCACAGGCAAGCCCCGTGTGTGCTCACCTTGGTGGGAAACTCTGCCCTTCTCTCCCCCTCTGGATGCAGCCCCAGGACTCTGTCCTGGGGCCCAGGGGGCCATTTTGGCTCTTCAGGCTCTCCTGCCCCACCCACCTGCCCCACCTGCCCACCTGGGCTGTTCCAGTGCTCAGCCCACAAGCTGGGGGGACTCCTGGACCCCTCGGTCCTGGCCCCAATGCCACAGCCAGTATCACAGTTCTCATGCTAAACAGCCCTTTGACCTGCCCTCCTGCCCAGCCCCCAGCTTGGATCCACATCCTCCCTGGCTTCCCATCCCACAGCCCTGTGGCCCAGCCTCTTCCCAGCTCCTGCCCCTCCTCCTCAGCGCCGCAGCCTCCGGGAGCCCCACTGCGCTGACAGGGCAGCACCTCTGCACGCCACACTGCTTCCCTGTTTAGCCTTGCACGGGGCTCCCCGGGGTGGAGGGGGCTTGGCTGCTCTCCGAGGGGCTCCCAGCAGCCAGAACTCCCAGCGTGCCAAATGAATAGACCAACATCCGTCAGTCCCCGAAGCTGATCCCTGAAGCCCCCAGCTCAGGACCATTCCTGCCGCTAGTTTGTAAAGAAGAAGCAAAGGCAAACACACATCCCAAGCCCCGTGAGAGCCACACTGTGGTGCCAGTGAAGGTGGACAGAGGGGTTCAGCCTCGGCGAGCCCTGTGCTGTGATGACCCCGTGATCTCTTGGCGATCTGAGCATAACGGTGGGCTGCAGGGCTGGGGAAGCACATCCAGGAGCTGGAGTCCTGGTCCCAGCAGCAGCCACTTAGATACCAGTATCCTACCCTAGCCCGGCCCAGGAGCCCCCTGAGGGTGGGCCCAGAGCCCCCAGCAGAGTATTTGGGTCAGAGGGCATCCTCCAGGACCTGAGTCTTTCAGCTGCTCCCTCCCCAACCCTCCTGCTGGTCAGGGTGGCTCCTGGCCTTCTGGGGCTGCCTCAGGTCCAGGACCTCTGGGCCGGTCCCTATCTCGGAGGGAGCCAGGGCTCCTGGGTGGGGGCCGGGGGCCCAGGGGCACAAGCAGAACTCCAGTGCTGACTGATGGAACACCTCTGTGTCCTGACATGGCTCTGGTAGCTAGGACCCCACAGACAGGGCCTTCAGACTTGGGGTGGGGGATGGTGAGGAAGGCCCCCTCCACAGGCAGATCAGTAGCTGCTGGGGAGAGAGTGCTGCAGGGGAGGGTCCCATGTGTAAGCAGGTAAGCAGGGAGGCCTCCTTGCCCAGGGAGGAGAGGAAGGGCTTTGAGACCTGGCAATCACAGCAAGGACAGAGCCAGGGGCCTGGGGTCTGGAGAGAGGCTTAGAGGGGAGGGCATGGGGCGGGAGGCTGGGGTTGGGGTGCTCCTGACTCAGGGGGAGGAGAGTCCTTGCTGGTGCTCAGCAGGTGAGGGCATGAGACCAGCCGGCCCTTTGGCTGCTATGCAGAGAGTAGAGTGTGGGGTCAAGTGCAAAGAGGGGGTCCTAACGGGCCACTGCCCCAAGAGCCAGGGCTCTTGTGTGGAGGTGTGCAGTGGAGGGGGCGGCTCTGGAAAGATTCTGGAGGAGGGCTGTTGCCAACAATGTGGGCAAGAAGTGAGGGGGGGGGCATGTTCCTCTGTTGGGAGTGATGAGGGCCTGAAGCCAGGAGCTAGCTAGAGCTCAGTGGAATAGAGATGGACCAGATTTGGGGGGCAAGGAAGTTCCCCCCAGGATTTAGGGCAGGAAAGTCTCCACCATTGGATTTAGGAGTCTGGAGTTCAAGGAGAGTTTCAAGAGTTCAGGAGAATTGGCCCCTTTCCTGGGCTCAGAGGTGGGTGTGAGGTCCTGAGGCAAAGGAGAGGGAGGACAGGCAGTGGGGGTGGCAGTGGGGGTCCCAGCACTGAAGGGTGGGTGGGGGGCTAGGGGCGGGCTCCTGCTGCCCTGCAGGGGGCAAGCTCTATCCTGCGCCCTGCAGGCCCCAGGCCCTCCCGCACCCCTCCCCCCAGCACGCTGCGTGAGGCGGGACACGGGGACACGCGCAGGCACCGCTGACACCCGTCAGGCCCGATAACGGGTGCGGCGCCGCTGACGCCGCGAGCGCATTAATCTTCCCCAAATTAAAATCTGCAGCGCGGCGTTTAAGATTGAGGCCACCACGGTTCAGCGCGGTGTGACCGCCAATTTTGATAAAAGTGTTTTAAGAGAGGGGAGACGGAGATAAATTGCCCGCGCCGCAGCGCTGCCGGGTGAGAGCGCGCGGACAGCGGTGCCCCCGCCTGCCCTTCCGCGTGTGGTGACAGCTGGCCCTCGCCTGGGGGGGCGCGTGTGTCCCGGCGCTTCCAGCTCGCTCCTCCACCCTGCTACCTGGTGGCGCTCCGGTGCCGGTGCCGGAGTGGGGGGTGGAGGAGGGCCTGCGGAGGAGGGAGATGCCCCCATCCCGGGGTCTCTCCAGTGCCTGCAAGGCCCCTGCGGGGATGGCTCCACCAGTGCGAAGGGGGCAGCTGCAGCGCAGCAGTCTCAGGCCAGGCCCAGGACTACACCTGAGCAACAGTTCAGGTCCCAGGGCTGGTGGGCAGGGGGCCTGGGAAAGGGGCACAGTGGGTAGGCTTTCCTTGACCCTTGCCCCTGTCCCCACCGAGAGTGCCACTTTCCTTCCTCTCCCCCAAGCTGGCTTTGCCCTCATCTCAAGGTCAGGGTCAAAGACCGCCCTCATGGTATCCCTCCTCAACCCCATCACCTACTGTCTGACCTCTAGTGCAGCCCCCATCACTGTCCCTCACTGTACTGCATCTGTTTGGGGGGCAGTGTCTGTCCCCCCTCCCAGGTCCCCTCTGACCTCTACCCACCCCAGCACACAACCCTCCCAGACACCACCACACCCCCTCCAGCTTCTCAGCGTCAAGAGCTGGCTGGCTAGAGCTGCTTCCAGTACGGGAAGTGCCTGGGGAGAGGGACCTGGGGGGCCTGAGGGGCAGTGGGACATGGGGAGACCCAGTCTCTGGAAGAAGGTAGAAGCCCTGGCCTGGAGCCCTGACCAGAACCAGGCCAACCGTCTGAGAAGGAGCTCTCCCGAGGGCTTCCTGGAGGAGGGAGCTTCTTGGTCAGCCTGAGGAAGGAGCAGGAGGGACTGGCATGGACAAGTAGGAGTCCCAAGTAGGAATTGGGGTGGGAGGGAGGGGTTGACTGCACTGTGGTCATGGGGAGGATGGGACCACAGGACCTTGGTGCACATCTTGGAAGCACCCGGGGTGGGGGGCGGGGATAGTCTGGTGTCTCCTCAGCTGAGTGCATCCCTGATGGCTTCTTCTTTCCGGTACAAAGTTCAAGCCAGGGAGAAACACACAGTTTACGGTGGGCATCACCTGCCTATTCTCTCCTGCCCTGAGCAGCCATGAAATTGATATTTAAAACTAATTGTACAGCGCCCTCGGGGCAGCCAGCCCAGGTCGCGGCTGGACAGCACGGTACTCATTCCAGCTTGCCTCCGGCTCTGTCCAGGACCCCAGCCAGGGGATTAGGGGGCTGAGGATGAGGCCTTATCTCCAGCGGACAGTAGCTGCCCCAACCCCACCTGCCAGGCACAGCCCCTCCCCCACCTGCCTGGCGGTGGAGCCCCCTCCTCAGAGAGTGGCCCTCCGATCTCATAAGATCCAATTACTGCCCCGACTGCTGTCTGGGGCTCAGATCAAATCGCTCAGCTGCAGTGAGCCCCAAACAGGTCAATCTCAGCTGGTTAGACACGGTGTCCGACGCCGGGTCGCGTGCAGCCCCCCTCAGAAACCAGATGCAGCAGGCAGGACCCCAGGGATCGAAGTGGCCACGGGCTCCGCGTAGAGGCTGGCTCTCACTGTGGTTCAAGGCCAGGTCAGAGAACACGGTGGGAGAGGGGGACCCGGGCAGGTGGGCACACGAGGGCAGTGGCTTCTAAACGGTCACCAGCAACTGACCACCAGGCTTCCTGGCACGGATGCCATGGGTCAGCAGCAGGCCTCTCTCAGAAAACCCTCTCCACTGGGACCTGAGTGTGGCTGACTAGCCCATGTAGGGTCTTTGCAAATGTAATTTGTCCCCAGGAGCTTGTGCAGGAGGTGGGTGGGCCCTTAATAGAAAGACAAGTGCATTTAGAAGAAAAAAAGAAGCACACACAGCGGAAAGCTGAAGGGAAGGCCCAGGCAGAGACTGGAAGGAGCAGCAAGGATTGCCCAGGAGCTGGGCCCAGGAATCCTTTCCCAGGGCCTCCAGAGGGGGTGCAGCCCTGCTGACACCTTGGGGCACACTTTTAACCCACCCAGCTTGTGGTATTTGTGTGGCGAGAGATAAACAAATATACCCAGTACATTGGTGATAACTGCTGGCCTCCAGGCCCCTGGCTTCTGCCTACCTCCCCTCACCTTCCCCTCACAAGGCCCCCATTCCTCCTGTAGCCTCTCACCTCCCTCACCTGCACCCTGCTGTCATGGGGCCCCTCCTCCCCACCGCCTCCCCGGAGTGGCCATGTGCAGAATGCACCCTAAACCCTTAGCAGCTGCTGTCCAGATGAGGGCCAGCCTGTCTTCTATGACCCCACCTCACCCCAGTGGCCTCCATAAAGCTCGCTCAGCACAGCCATTCACCCCCAGCACATACTCAGCATACACTCTCTTATGCCCCCTGAGGTTGGTGCACTTGTAGGACTTCCTCCAGAATCCCCGCCCTCAGCCTGCAGTGGAAGAGGCCTCCCATGCATGTGCCTGCTCTGCCTCTGCAGCTGGCCTCAGACATTTGTCATTCACTGCCCTCCTGCCACAGGCTCTGATGTCTACCCACAGCCTTCCAGAAATGATTGGCTCCCATCTGATAAACAGTCTCTTGGCTTGTGTGCTCCACCAAGTTGTTAAAAACCTAGTATTCTGTTCAATATAATGGCAACTGTGTGAAGTCACCAAAGAAGGCTCATTCTCATCACCCAAAAATTACTGTCTATGTTCACTAATCATCACCACTGCCATCACCACCATCATCATTACCATCACCATCTTCACCATCACCACCATTGTCACCACATCACTGTCATTGCCATCATCACTATCACCATTATCACCATAATCACCATCATAACATCACCACCACCGTCACCACCATCATCACCATCACCATCGTCACCACAATCATCACCACCACCATCACCATCACCACCATCACCACCACTTTCATCATCACCACCACCACCATCTCCACCACCACCACTACCATCATCACCACCACCATCACCATTACCATCATCACCATCAACATCATCACCATCGCCACCATCACCATCATCACCATCACCATCATCACCATCAACATCATCACCATCGCCACCACCATCATCATCACCATCACCATTGTCAACACCATCACTATCATCATCCAAAATCAATTTTCAGCTGTAGTCAAAGGCCAAAACATTGGACAACCTGCCCAAGGCCACTCAACCAGTTATAGAAGAGCAAGGACTCAAACATTCAAACACCTTCCATCCTAGTCCCAAGAGAAATGCTACCCAAGCAGCCGCCATGTTCACCCACCCTCTAGCCTCCTGAAGACTTGCTGATTTTCTGGCCTGTGCCTCAATCAGTTCTGCTTGAGGGCCCTATACCCTGCTCACTCCCTCAGCCATGCCCCATCTCCGTAAGGCTAGAGAATCCTTTCCCATAATACCCAATAAATAACCTGGATTTAATTGAATTAATATCGACAGCATGTAATTGCTCCTTGTTGCTCAAGCCTGCCTAGGAGGGGCGGTGAGGGGGCGGAGCGGCGAGGTTATTGCTTTAAAAAAATGCCCTCAGCCCTGAGCAGCACTGTGGCCTTATTATTATAGTCATAATGAGGGCAGCTGATTTGATCTCTCCTTCCACAATAGCACGGCCCAGCCAGCTACATAAACAGCCAAAGTCCTTTGTCCCTGTGGGCTGTTTGTGGGTAATTAAAATCAATAGGGTCTTCCTCACAGATCTCCTTAGCCTCCTCAAAGCTCAGCGCTGGGGGCTGCCGATGTCAGACAAGCAAATGAACTCAGCCCAGCAGAGGGCCCTCCTGTGCACCGTCCCGCCCCGCTCCAGGGCCCTTCCAGGTTGGGGGGTGGGGTGTGCTTCAGGTAGCTATTACAACCCCCAGGTGGTGGGAGGGAGGGGGAATTCCGGGCATGAGCTATGAGGTCAGGGTCTGAGGGCACAGCCCTAGAGCCAACGGGGAGGAGCCCTAGTAACTTTCACTGTCAGGAGCCCCAAATGGGGGGGGCCTTCTCCAGGTTGGGGGTCTATGAGGAGGAGGATCAGAAAGGGCTCTCTCCATCCACTACCTACAATTTTATGGACTCATAAGCTCCCTGGCAGGTGCCGCTCTCCAGGGCTGGAGCTCAGGGGCACACACACAGACACACGGCTGTGCGCACACACACCCACACATGTTCATACCCCCACTGCCAAGGCTGCACCCAGAGCCTCCATTGGCCAAGCCCAATGGCACGAGTCTCTGGTCTGGGGCTGAAGAATATAGCCCATCCCCAGCGGCCTCACCCAGACACAACCTCCCCCAGTCCCAGCTTTTCTTTGATGAGGCCCAATTGTTGGCTAGAGAAAAGACATTCTCCTGGGGCAGGTGTCAGGAGAGTCTCAGTGTCTCCTGAACGGAGCTCAGCTCTCTGTATCTGAGGTTAGCAAGTCAGGGAAAATCACTCCCTGGTCCAACCTGGGAACAATTAAGCCCCTTGGATGAGGCAGAAATGAGGCCTTCACCATTTGCAGTGGCAGAACCACATGACAGCCCCCCTCAAGGCTGAGGCCACCTCATTCTGGAGGTTGAGGAGGGGAGCATGTGCTGGGAGCTCCAGCAGGTGTGGACGGAGTGGCCGCTGGACAAGGATGGGCAGAGGTCCCCCAGGGGCTTAGACTGCTTGGTTCAGGGAAGAGCTGGCTTCACACTGTGCACCTCACCTCCCCAGCCCTGGGAAGCCTTCAGGTCAGGCTGGCTCAAGGGCACCGTTCTGCCTGTGAGCTCCCTGTGGTTGGGCTTCTTGAGCCTAACTCAAAGCCTTCTGTCCACCACACATGACTCTTGTGGGAGGAGGGGATTGGGCACGCAGGGAGCACAGATGAAGACTGTGGGAGGGGAGTCGACCTTGATGGCAAGTATGGGAGTCCCGGTGGGCAGCGGCTGTAGGAGATACCCAGGAAGGACCCCAGCTTGGCCCCCAGAACTTCACCTTCAGGCTAGGCCCAGGTCCCCACATCTCTCCTCAGACTCTGTCCTGCCTTCTACCTCTCCACCCATCTGCCACTCCACGATGGGGCAGAAGAGCTGTGGGCACCTCCCAGGGCCTCCAGGGCAGGCAGCCAGCCTGGGGCTCTCCCTGTCCATGCTCCCCCTGCAGCTGTTAGGGGCTGCTGGTTCCAAGTCCCTAGCTCTGCCCCCACCCATGCTGAGCTCAGCAGAGATTTACACAGGCCCCTTGGAGCCCGGACACTGATCAGGGGACCATTTCCCCATGTGACCTAAAGTTTCACGCAGTGTCCGTGGACACTGGCCTTTGAGGCTCATGGACCAATTGGCTAAGGGTCGCGTAAGAGCTTAATTCTGTGCTAAAAGGGGGTGTTAGCCCAATGATCTGTGCATCATCCTTTTTGATTAAATGTACCCTGAAGGAACCTGCCTTCGGTGAGTGTGGGGGAGGCAGCCCTGACTGGCCATAGGCCCCCCTTCCTGCTGGGCAGAGCATGTGGCCTGCATAGAGAGCTCCGTGGTTCAGGGAGCACTTCCAGCCCCAGCCCTGTACCGCCCAGCCCAGCGGTGAATACCCAGAGCAGAGCACATGCGTCCTTTCCCTCAGAAGCTCTGGGGCCAATTTGAGGGCCTTGGCTCCACCCCAAGCCCCAGGTCCCCTCCAGACCCTTGACGGTCATTCCTGCAGATCTCACAGGGAGTTGGCCTGCTGCCAAGGCTGCTGTGGGAGAAAGGGAGGGAGGGCCGGTGCTGGCAGGGGACACCTGCGGTGGGAAGGGGCTGGGGAAGAGGCTGCAGGAGGCCCGGGGTTGGGGGGTGTCACACTAGCTTGAGCCATGGTCCTGCTGCCCGCAGCCCTACCTGCCCCAGGTACGCCACCAGCAAAGACACTGACAGCTTAGAGATGCAGGGTGGTGATCCATATCCACGACTGGCCCTCAGTGCAGGGGCTCCCTGCTGGGTGAGGGGCCTGGAGGCCAACCCAGGGGGATCAGTCACACAGTGAATGCCTCCTGCGGTTCCAGAAACTTCCTCCCACAAAGCCTGTCTGGATTTGAACCCAGGCCCAGACAAGGCCGGGAACCCACCCCACCCCCTTATCCCTTCCACAGAGTTTTCCTGAGCAGCTCCCGGGTACAGGTGTATGCAGAAGTCTGGTGGGGAAAGAGAGGTACAAACAAGCAGGAGGGCTCCTGACAGGCAGGACTGGTCTATCCGAAAGCCTGGGCAGGTGGGGGGAGTGCCGAGCTGAGGCTGAGGCCGGCAGGGGGCATCCATGATCAAGGTGGGGGGCTGCTGCCACCAAGGCCCTGAGGCAGAGGACCAGGGGAGGTCAGCACTTGTGACCAGGTGGGAGGAGAAAAGGCAGAAGGGGGGCTGCGCTGGGGTTGGGGGCAGGAAGGGGGAGGTGCTATGAATGCGGGGGAGAGGATCCAATCTGGGGGAGGCTCTGCGAGGCCAGACAGCTGCCGGGGGCCCTGTGGCCTTTCAGAGGGCAGGGGAGCAGACCACACAGGGCTGGCCTGCTGAATGGAGGACTCCCGGGACCCCACCAGCAGTCAGGGCCCTGAGATCCAGCTTCCTCCTGGGACCCCGTGTAAACAGCTATGGGCCCCACACAAGGGCTTTTGTGATCAGAAGGGAGACCAGAGTGGAGTCCCCGCAGGTTGGCTGCAACACATATTCTTGACCACGACATACATTCATCAAGACCCAAAGAGACACACCCATCCGCACACTCACCTGCACACGACCCATGTCAACAAAGTGCAGGTCACCAGCCACGCCCAGCCACCCCTGAGGTGCTCAGAAGCTTTCTCATGCTTGCACACACACACACACACACACACACACACTCCCACATGAGTGCGCACTCATACACACACGTGCACAGCTCACACTCAGCCCGCCATCACCATGGGGTCAGTGCACAGGGCCCACACTTGGGCCCCCTGGCCACCCAGCAGTTCCAGGCTTCCTCCCTGACCCTCCCGCAGCAACAGGAGCCACAGGGCTCGGCACGCACCCGAAAGCTGGGTAGCCCTGAGGGCTGGGAACACGGGTGGTCAGGGAGACGCCGGGTGGCCGCCGTGAGCCATGGGGGGTCAGCTGCCTCATGGTGGTCAGGGAGACGCCGGGTGGCCGCCGTGAGCCATGGGGGGTCAGCTGCCTCATGGAGCCGCTCTCTGGAAGCCGTCACCCACGCCCCCTCTCCAAAGCTGAAGATGCAGGCCATGTCATGGGAAACAGTGCAGTAATTCCCATGTTCTGGTGAAGAGCAGCCGCAGCCCATCCGTGGGGGAGTCTGGGCTGGGCTGCTTCTGTCTGCAGGGGTCACTCTGGGCTCAAGGGGTGGTCCCAGGGAAGGCTGGGACCAGGGCCACTCCTAGTCTCCCCAGCACAGCCAAGCCGCTGTCCCAGGGGCTGTCCGAAGGTCCCCCTGGAGCAGGATCCCAGTGCCTCCACGGGTGGTCTCCACGCCCCCTCCTTCTCTGTGAGGATCGAACTTCCCCCTCTCAGCCACCCCACCTCCCCCACCCCTGCCACAGCCCATTCAGCCACTGCTCTGTGGGGACCCTTTCTCAGAACCCCCTCCTCTCCTCCTCCCACCCCCTCCCAGGGCTGAAACAATGGGTCCCCTCAAGTCCCTTCGCTACATTTAGCTCCATTTACGGGATGCTCCAGCGCTTCCTGACCTCCTGACCCAAGTCTGGTTCCTGCCTCCCCCTAAGGGAGGCTCTCCCAGGCAGGAGGGGTCTCGGGCATCTGTGGCCCCCAGAGCCAGCTGGGGCCCAGCCCCGTCCTGTGTGGGTCCCTGTGGGGTCTGAGGGCATGCCTAGGTGTGGCCTCCCTAGAGGGCAAATCTCCTTGTTGCTGAATCCACGCCCAGCGTCTCAGCCCTTCTCCACAGCTCAGGGCGGCAAGGATCAAGCCCCCAGCCTGATCCTGGAGCCCCTCAGGCACAGAAGCAAAGCCAGCCGCCCACCCGTGCTCCCACAGGAACAGGGTCCGGAGATTCCGGAGAGAAACAGGAGGCCTCAGGCCTGGTGTGCAGCGCCAGGAGGCAGGGAGGGAAGCCTGGGGAGTAGCCAAGCACCCCTGTGATAGCAGGGCCCCCACAGAGGCTCGGGAGCGCAGGGGACAGAGGCGTCCTCCTGCTCGGCATAGTGGCAAGAGGGGGCGGCCGCCACCTTCATGCTTTATTCTCTGACAGTATCCATCTTTCCAAATTGATTTTTGATATCCATAGTGACCTGGAAGGGAGACACGGCGATAACTCTCGGAAAGTGGAAAACAATATTATCGCCACAAATATGAATTACTGGCCGCCAGGTTAAATCTACTGTGCAATGAATTATGTGACCCTGGAGCTCCTATAATTCTCGGGAATTTTATAGAGTCAGGAGAGGCCTGTGGGCGCTGACAAGCACTTAACAGCCAGAACGGGTCCCGACAACTCTCGGGGCCATTTGATTTAGCCGCCCGGGCACCGCGGGCCACTCCGTTCTGCCTTCGGAGCGAAAGATGATGGGCAGTCACTTCTGGAGTTATGGACTTCATTTGTCCACTCTTGTTGTCACTCCTGGGCCTGCCTCCTGCCAGGAACCAAGATCCTTGGAGCAGCCCACGAGTCTGGGGCTGTCCTCCAGGGGCTAGGGGCTCCAGGGGGCTCTTGGGCCTCAGTGGGTGCCTGCCGCTGGGAAGAGGGCAGTGGAAACTCGTGTGGCATGGTGCTTACTGAGTGACTCGTCACCGTCTGGGTAGAGGGCCCGTGGGGCGCACCTGGTCCAACCAGAGAGGGTCACACAGCTGGAGGTCTGGAGTCACAGGCAGCAGGAGCCTCCTCCCAGCTCCTCCCAACCCTCCCACAGCCAGGACCCAGGGCCTCACTTGGGTTCACCTGGGCAGGATGCTAGGTGGACCCTGTGGAGAGGCAGGTATTCCTGGAGGCTAGGCTCCCCCTCAAGGCAGGCAGCATGGGGTGGGGATGCTTTAAGCCCCCTGGGCAGCTACCACCTGTGATTGAGCAGAGGAAGGAAGCAGAGAAGGACTGAAGAGATGGGTGGGCACTGGGTGACTGAGAGAGGGAGGGAGGAAACAGAGCCCATGCTGCCCACTGAAGCCCCATGTTAGGGCCCGCAGGAGTCCTGGGGTGCAGAAGAGGGGCAGACAGGAGGCCCCATCTGCATGCTTTCAAACCCCACTTCGTCAGAAGGGGAACTTGGGGGGTGGGGAGAAGGGACGGTCAGTCTGGGCCCTGGCTTGACCTGAACTCCCTGAAGGTACCCCCATTTCTCTCTATGGGAGTGTTGGGGCTGGCTGCTGGCTGCCCTGGAGAGCAGCACAGGGATGCCTGAGGCCAAGACAGGGGTGGGGTGGGAGAAGCAGTGGGGAGGGCACCAGAGGGGCAGCTGGCTGGGAGGGGTGAGTAGCTGGACCAAGAGCTGAGGGAGGTCACCCTTGGGCTTGTGCTCAAGGTCCTGTGCTTGAGGGGCTGCCCGGAGGCCAGCAGGAGGCCAGCCCAGCGGAGACAGTGAGGGTGAAGCCATCTGGTGTCACCTTCTCCCAGACACCTGGCCCTGGCAGGACGCTGAGCAGGGGATCCTGGCTGCAAGACAAGGGAGAAGCCCCTTGATCTGTGCAGCCCAGCCCTTGTCCGGCCAGGTCCCTGGAGACCCAGAAAAGGCCCCCCAGTTCCAGGCGAAATGCCCTTGGAGCCCGGCCCCCAACACGGTGGGTGTGACTTCCAGGACTGTCAGAGAGAATGTGGCCAGGAGGGACCCCCAGGCCGGGGCTGCCAGGGTCCTTGCCCAGAGGAGGTGCATCTCCAAGGTCTGGCTTGGCTAGGAGAAGGTCACTGCCACCCTGAGGGGATGTGGCAGGACCCAGCCCCTTCTGGGAACGTTGCTCAAGGGGGGAGGCCTCCATCAGAGAGGGGCTTTGATGTTGGGGGGGCAGCATTTGGGGGGGTGCTCTCCAGGCTCCACTGGTCCCAGGGAAACTGCAGACGCTGAGAGCAGGGCGAAGGTCACCTCTGCAGACCCTGGAACTGTCCTTCCCTGCTCTCAGGATGCCTGAAGTTCTGCCTCAGCGCTGGGCTTGGGACCCGTGCTGGGAAGGTGGGAAATCCAACCACCCTTCCCACACCAGCTGTCCCGGGCTGCCCTAGGGCGCGGAGACCCAGCCTAGGGAGGTCTTAGGTCTGGGGATCCAGCCGAGGGTTCTGCTCCCCTCCCCCTACAGTTCCCACTCAACCGTTGTCACTGTCAGGCTCAGGAAAGAACTTCCAACCTGGGCTCAACTATCTCCCACAGAGCTGGGACAGCAGCAACACAAATGTCATTTAATTTACATGACAAAGTGGCGCCATTATTGCAAGCTGACAGAATGCCGCTCAGGGCAATTTCCGAAAATTATTTAAACAATGTAATGAGTTAAATGTCAGAGCTGGCTAATTATGTTTATGCTAATTGTTAATTAGCCCTATAATGGAGACAGTCTTAATTAACAATAGTTATGAGTGTGGGAGGTGGGCTCCCTGTGGGTGACACCAGCGGCTGCAGTCCTGCTCCGCAAAGCCTAGACTGTCAGCTGCCTCCAGCTGCAGCCCAGTTGTCCCCTGGGCCCAGGGCAGGGGTCCCACCAGCCACCCCTCCTCCTGCAACCGGGCCACCTGCCCCACTCTGCCGGGCACAGCCCGCGCCCTCCCTTGGTCTGTCCACTGCAGGGGTGTCAGGAGGGCCCAGCATCCTTCCTCCCCTCCACCCCCATCCTTCTGAGCCACCACATCCAGAGCACTAATGGGTCCCCGGAGGTCACACGTGGCAGCAGGGGCTGCTGCAGTCAACAGGGGTCCTTCGTGAGCCCCTCCTCTGGGAGTGAGAATGAGACGCACCTGCACACATGTCCAGGCCTGGTGGGGTGGGTGGTGCCCAGCTCCATTCATTCTCTACTTCCCAAGGCCCAGGGCAGGGGCAGCCTTGAAAGGAAGTCCTGCAGGAGGACACCCTCCTTTTCTCCAAACCTTCTGCTTGAGAAAGGGGTTCTACCACAGGGTCTGTTACTCTGGGGGGAGCCCCTCCAGAGGCAGGAACTGGGCCCTGGGGGATGGGCAGAGCTGTCCCAGGTACAGAGCCCACTGGGCATCCACAGGCTGGCCCAGGGCGCAGGTCAGTAAAGTGGAGAGAACAGCGGGTATGCTCCTGGAAGGGCCCAGCCTGAGCCTGGACCTGCAGCAGAGAGGGTGGAGGAAACGGCGGTAGGCCTGGGCCTTCAGGAGGGGCAGGATCCGCTCAGCTGGGGGCCAGGCCATCAGGCTGCCAGGCGCGGGGAGGGGGGTGTGGGCAAGGGCAAGCTGGGGGGAAAGACTTGGGGAGACTCAGCGACTGTGAGGGCAGGCGGTCAGGGGGCTGGAGAGGACAGACGGGGTGGAAGAGGGACGGAAGTGGGGCGCGGTTGCGGAAG